>VZRH01001300.1:26509-76176 GCA_013397555.1 Urocynchramus pylzowi | reverse complement strand
TTTTTTTCTCCTTTTTTTTTTTCCTCTTTTTTTTGGTCCCTCTGCGGTCAGTCAAAAACATTTGCATGTCGAATCGTTAAGGCTCTGTCCCATAATTGAGATGCTGGGTGGCAATCTGCTCCCCTCCTCCGCCTGGAAGTGTTCCACACAGAGCCCTCTAATTAAACAGAAAATGGTTTGTCATGTGTAACTGCCTCTTCTGAATGTAACAAACTCATTTCAAGAGATGCCAACACCATCTTTATAGCTGTTTTAATAATCTTCTCTTGAATCAGAGAGGGCTCTAACCTCGTATTTCACTTCACCAGCTGTTTATTTTGCTGTTTGCTTGTTGGTTCTTTTGGGTTTNNTTTAGACTTTTTTTTTTTTTTTTTCTATGTGTGTGCATGGAAATCCTCATTAAGAGTAACTGAGTTGAAGTCTGTGCAATAGTCAGTTAGGGCTGAGGCTTTTAAGCTTTACTATTTACAGTGGGAGCACGTGCAGGCTTTCGGCTCCGAGCCCTGTCAATCACCCCCGCCTGTCACGCCGGGAGGGAGCCCAAAAAACTCCACTGCCAGCCCCGTTTGCTGGGGAACGGAGGTGTTTAGGCACTTTCCAGAGCTAACATCTATTTTGCAGACAGATGTGCATGCCACAGCCACCCTCCACACACGCCTGTAATAGAAACCATTAGCTCCCCGCTCCCCCAGCGCGGGGGAGAGCTGCAGTGTGTTCTTAATGCATGAAGTGTGGTCTGGGTAGGACACAAATAGTGTAGCAGATTACCAGGTGAAATTGGCTTTTACCTCTCCCCCATCCTTCTCAGACACTTGCCTGCCAAACTTCAGCTTTTAAGTCGGTGCTCAAAGAAATTCTCCCTGTGTAAAAGGCCTCTTGCTGCCTTTTAAATTGGCTAATGTTTGGCAGAAAATCCGAATAGCGGGTACAGTTATTTAGTGCCTTCATTACTTACTGCCTGGAGACTTTCTCTGATATTAGTGGCTCCTGTTTATTCAGAGTGTGCTCATGTCTGCCTCTCTCTCCTGACAGATTTTGAGGTAAGGGAGGACTTGTAGAAGATCAGGGTGCCGTGGCACAGCTTTGTGTCCTGGGACAGCGCTTTTTCCTTGGACAGCTCCCATCTCCTCTGCTGGAAACCCAGACCCTGCCTTGTTGTAACAGCTTCCTGCATGGCAGCACATGGTTAGATGAGGAACAGTGTTCTCCCAACAAGCCACGTTGTTAACATCCAGCTGGGATGTGAAAATCACTTCTAGGTTTATGTCTCTAAATATTGCGAGTATGATGCCACCATCTTCAAAAAGGGAAGGAACAGCAAGCTGACTCCTGTCAGTTTGTTAGAGCATATTTATAACTCAAATGCTAATTCCTGCTCTTGACTCATAATAGCTTCTGAATTCTGAATCTTTAAATTCCGGATCTCATGTTTTGAGGTTAATCCATTCAGATAGATTGGGAAGCAGAATTTATAATTTGGAGAAGTAATGTCAGTCCTTCTTTGCTTCAGTCAGTCATTCCATGTTGGCTGTAGGTCCCACCAGCAAGCCACTATTTGACCCTTCCTTATAGACTAGTCAAACCCAACATGTTCATTTTATCTGACTTCATCCTGCTGTTCTCTTCATACTCATACCTTGGCCCATAAGCTTAAGAGTCACAGGAGCTGGCTGTCAGCACACTTGCCTGATTCTGATTTAACTCATTCAGCTTATTGTGAGCCTTAACCTATTTTCCCTGCTGTCTCCAAGTGTACAGCTTCTGCAAAGAGATTAATAATTCAAAAAAAATATATCTTTAGTCTTCAAACCTCTCCCAGGCAGCAGTGCAGACTTGGAGGGTTTGAAGAAAGGAGTGGCATTAATATCCCACCTATCAGTGGACATGGTCTTTAGCATCAGCCCTTAAGCCAGCCTTTGCAGTCAGAGCCTGTGTCACCACAGCTCCTGGCTGATGCTAAAGCTCCAGGAGCTGCCTTCACCTTGTAGAAAGCTTTGCTTGACTTGCTCTCGTTGTACTCCGGTGTTGTATCAGATTCTGGGGAGAGCGTGCTCATTGCCAAGTGAGATTGAAGGAAAAGAGTAACTGTGTTTTGATTTAGAATTTTAATTACTGGGCTTGGGAACAAATGCAAAAAGACAAAGCAATTTGAAGGTGAATTTCTTTTTGAAATTAAAACTTAGTGTCTGATGGGTAGGTTTTTTTTTCCCTCCTCAGTTAACAAAGCTGGTGAAAGATCACAGCATTGTAATGGTCCTGTTGGTGTCATTTCCTCTGATTAATGGGATGTCATCTGGTGTTAATGACTGGTCCAGTCCTCAAGCAGCAACCTATTCCCATGCTTTGCCTCCTCTTCCTTGAGCATTTTGAGGACATTGGGGATCTCAGAGCAGGAGATGAGCCACGTCCCCTCTCCCAGCTCAGGCTTCTCCTTGAATTTACCAAACCTGAGGTGGTTGATTTAGCATTCCCCCTCAAGGGATGCTCCTGAAAATAAACTTTAGACTCTGCTTATACACCTTAGTTTATTGTGGTGGGTGCTAAGTGCTTACAGGGGGGGCATTCATCCCAATTGAAGCCTGCAGAACACTGTGTGCCAGCTGTGTGTGACTGCTCCCATAAATCCCCCTTCCAGGAGTTCCTGGCTGTGCACTTTATAAGTAGGCTTGTAGCAAACACCTTGCAATACATATTCATTATTTCAGCTTTGCCTAATGCATAAGGCTTGGGGATGGGGGGAGAAGGAAGTGGCTTCTTCTCACCAATTTATGTTCCCTGAGCTAATCCACCTCCCCTGCTTGGCACCGTTAACTTTTAGTCGCAATATTTTGTGTCTCGCAGAAGCAAGTTTTAATTGCACCACAGAAGTCCCTTTCTGCCAATAGTTCATTAGACTTCATGAATGCTCCAGCTGAAGAATGGTCTCTCTGGATTAGCATCATCTTCCAACACACCCGTCCTGCTGGATCGCTGGCAGGTGAATTGATAAAAGGGTATTTCTGAACGGAGCCAAAAAAGGACTGGGGGTGAGATACAACAACCCACAGGCTTCCAGACAAACGAGCAGAAACCTGGGAAAGCCATAATTCTGCATTCAGGACGTCACAGGCATGGCAGGAGCTTTGGAAGGTCTAGATTAAAAGGGAGCTATTTTTCTTCTGGAAATAGGAAGAAGGGATTTGGTGCCAGTCAGAAGCAAAGCCTACCCGAATCAGGCAGGAAGCAAAATTCACTGCAACAGTTCCTCCCAGAGCTGCTGAGAGCAGCTGCAGTGCCTGATCAATAGGCAGAATCCAGAGGTGCAGGCAGGAGCATCTCTAATATGCCCACACTAATTAACTCTGAATTATCAGGTGCATATGTGAAACCTTTAAATGATCATCCCAGGATTTAGCAAGCACTTCTGTGCAGCAAAGTGTTGCCTGGGCTCTTCCTCTCTGTAAAGCTGTTAGTGACCCTGGCTTGCATTTGTGGGGTAAGTGAGCTCCATGCTGCTGCTAAAGCTGAAGGTGATCCAGCAGTGCAGCCACTGGAATAACCCTTGGAAATAGGGTTTAGGCTATAAACCTTGTTCCAGCTATCTCATAAGAGCTGCTCATCCTGGGAGATAAGTCATGGTGTGCCTGTCTTTAAAAAATGACTGGCTCAGCTATTGTCTGCATAAAATCACCTTTGTTTATAGTGCATTTTTCTAATGGCTCGAGCAGCAGAGTAAAATTTAAATAAGTAATTATTGTGCAGAAGGTGCACACTAAATGGAATGATTTCCCTGGCTGCTCTGCCCTTTTGGCTGCACTCTGAGCACAAGGCAACTCCCTTGGTAATCAGGTGGGTTCGACCAGGCAGGTTTTGGCAGCTTATGCACCTCTGCTGCAGGAGCTCGTCTGCAGCTCAACATCTGCCTGAGCAAATCAGCCAAATTATTGGTGCAACCCAAGGAAAACTCCAAAGTCTGGAGGAATTTTTTTGTTTGATTTTATTTTTTGGGAGGGTTCTGGGTTTTTTTGGTTGGTGGTTGTTGTTTTTTGTGGTTTGGTTTTTTTTGTTTTTTTCTTTTGAAACTGAGGAAGGCAAGAAGCACAGAGCCTGGGCTTGGACTTCTATCCCAATAACTTGATGTCCCTCCACAAACTGGCCCTTCAGAAAGCCACCAGAACTTCTTCCAGAGCCAGCAGGTGGAGCTTGAAGAATAGCATCAATATCCAACCCCATTTGTGCTTGAGCCCATTGAGTGGGAACTATCTGTGCTGAAATCCTGATTGAATAAAAATTGTTCATTATGCAAACTGTCTGGTTCAGTACACAGAGGCAGCCCCCAGGCACAGACCCCAAGTAGCTGCTTTCTCTTTCCCCAGATTAAAACATATGAACTGCTTTGATGTAATCTTATAACAAAGCCTAATGGACATTTTATATCCTCTGAAGTTGACTGTCATTTCTCATTGCTCTGCTTCCTCTGGCCTATTAATACTCCAACCCAGGGAGTGATTTGGGCTCTTTTTGCTCGCAAATACGGTACATTTCCCATCCATACTTAAGTTTTTTTATTTATGTTTAAATTCTGTTAGATTACATTACAGTATGTTTAATCCCTTGTTTTTTCCATAGCTATTTATCATTTTAATGGAATGCTGCAGAATATTACATTGTGCAATGTGTTTAAATTGATAAATTGTATTAGAAAAATATTGGATAGGATTTTTAATGGTAAGTGGGGCTTTAGTAGATATATTTTCTCATTAGTAGAGTAACTGCACACAGACTGCATGAGGCTGGAATGTTAAGGATTTTGGGATAAGCTATATTTATGACTTATTTGACTAATTAAGGCACAATTTTATCATAAAGTTTTTCCCAGACTTTGCTGAGCAGGATGAAGGAGGAAAAGTTGCCCCAGTGCAGTTACTCTACAACATCAGTTGCCATAACAACTTCATGCAATACTATATTTTTACTTGAAATTCCTTTTAAGACTCAGTTGCTGTAATAATTTGTTTCAGCTGCTAAAAGGCATGTTTCTCTTTGTGGTGGTTTCAAGGCTCTCATTACAGTAACAAAAAAGTGGTTGTGTTAATATAGACTCTTTTCATTTCAACATATGCAAAAGTTCAATAGACTCCAAAAATAGAATTAAAGGGTGGAGGTGATGAATCTGCTATAAAATCTCTTCCAGTCTTTAGGAAAGAGGAATGGGTTTAGCTAGTGAAGGTGAACTTTATTAACAGCCTTATGGAGAGATGCTGCTGTTACTCCCTACCTGTAATTATTGCACCCAATGGGAAGCTAAAGCTGTAACTTCATGTTGTGCCTCCCTCTGCCTCACATCACACCCAGGCCCTGTAACTTCCATGAGAGATGGGGAATGTGCTTGCTGTCCAAAAGAGCTGAGGCATCAGCCAGTCCCCTTTCCAGGGATGCTGTTGCTGTTTAGTGGAGCTGGTCCCAAAGTTTTTGTTCAGGAGAACAGCACAAGGGAGCATCAGCTCCTCCTAATCTATCAACACCCTTAAAATTCATTAAATAATCACCTCACATGAACATGTATTCTCTAGGTTTTGGCCATGGGCATACTGAAAGTGTAAAAACAATTTTCAGGCAGCCTGGAGCATCATCAGATTTCTGATTCTGATGTTAATTCAGAGGAAGGCAAGGAGTGCATGATAAGAAAGTTGCTCACTTTTATTTTTAACCCTTTCCCCTAAGTTTGGTGATTGTTGCTTTCTTCCAGGAACACGCTGTGCTGGAGCAGCCCCTGCCCATTGAGCCAGCCTTGTGCTGTTATAAATCCCCCATCTGGCTTCTGGCATCTCACGGTGCAGGCAGCAATTCCTCGAGCAAGTTCTTGTTCTAGTTCAGCATATGGACCCTGCTTCTATTGGTGCCAGGCAAATAACAAAGTTTTTAGCTATTTGGTTAATTGAGACAGTCAAAATACAGCTTTTTTGGGATCATTTCCAGGTTCCTCAGGTCCATGGAGCGAGAGGAAGAGATGTCCTGATGGCTTTCCCAGGTGTTTTTTCTCCTTGGGAGGATGTGGAGGCAGGAGTTGAGCTGGTGTTTTGGTTTCAGTGCTATTCAAGTGCCAAAGGATTGTGGCTTTTCTAACCCAGCCCTTTTGGAGCAGGACTGAAGGTGATAAAACCACTTTTCTTCTAGGGCAGAACCAGTGTTTGCTTTCTGGAGCTGGGGGATGCAGAGAGCCTAAACCCTCCTTTCCTCCCTGGTTCCAGAATATGGAGAGGATTTACCCTCACTGCAGGAAGGAGAAAAGACCAAACTCCTTAAAATCTGTGATTATCCCTCCCCTCCATGTCTTTGACAGGATTCTGACTCTGCTCTGCCATTTTACAGCTCTCCAGCTGGATCTTAGTCTTCCGATACATTTATGACTCTGCTTTTTGCTGCATTCTGCTCTTTTTGTTCCACCCTTTCCTAACCCTGATTCTCTCTGCTGAATGGAAAGGGTTAAAATGGTTGGGTTTTGGATCTCTTCTCTCTGTCCAGTTCCTACCACGACCCCTGGATTTTTAATAGCAGTGGAGATTATGGCCATTTAATGCAGCCCCCTGCCAGCAGCAAAATCTTCATCAAGGTTTTCCTGCCGCCTCCCTCAGGCAGCTCATCTTGTTGTTTAATTGTCTTTAAGCTTTCTCACAGCTTCAGATTGTAACTGTATTTCCCTCAAACTGTAACTGTGGCTGAGTTTTGTGGCTCAGGAGAGTGACCCCTTTACAACTTGGTGTCTGTCAGCCCTGGCTGTGAAATTTGGGCTGGGCAAATTATTTTGGGTGAGTAGAGATGATAGAAAAGGGCATGTCTCACCATGAAAGATGAATCATTCCTTTGCCTTTTACTCCTTGTTGTAGTAACATTATTCCTGAGGAATTTTTTGCTGTTTATGTGATTGTCAGATGTGATTCCATCAGAATTACAAAGGAATTCAGCACGAATTAGTGGCCACTTAACGTTACAGAAAGCTGCGATGTAAATGTACTCCATGATCTCATCTACAACTCAGTCCTTAGCGGATGCTTCAAGGTAGATTTTTTTCCTAAAGTGGTCATAAATTGCAACCAGTCATTGGACTCCCTCCAGTCCTAGAGCAATTACTGGGCCAGTTCAGCTGAAGGGTTTGATCAGGTGTTTTACTAGCAGGATTTTATTTCACTAAATGAACATCTCCTAAAGAACCGGGAATGTAATATTTACACGTTAAAGTGCTGCTGTAATGGCGCTGCATTTAACTTCACTAGGAGACCAGGAATCCTGTGGTAAAATGCCTGATAACTGCTGCATTTACCAGGGGGATGAATTTATAGCATTTGAATTCCTCCAGCAGAACAAAGGGCTGTATTATGAAAGGACCCTCTTCTCCCTAACAAAAGCTTTGAACCAAGTCCTGTTTCCTTCTCTAGGAGACGTTGTGGTGTTGCTTTGCATCACTGCAGTTGTTGCCTTGCCTGACTGCCTGGGAATGTTTTGGATAAGTAAAAAGAGAGGGGGTGTCATCCTTCTGGTTTACCCTCCACAGGTTGTGTGTTATTTAATCCCATGTGCACATTCTGGGAGACATTCTGTGGCTGCTGCGTGTGAGCTCGCTACACGGAGAGGCGATGGAGGTGGGATTCAAATCCACCTCCTTCAGCCTGGAGTACCCATCCTCCCTGCAAGCTGGAGTGCCCATGGCACAGCCACAGAGATTTCCAAAGGCTGTCCCTCATCCCTGGCCGTCCTGTCCCTTCTTGGGGCTCAAGATGAGCATGCTACAAACCATTGCCATCTTTACTCCTGGCTGGTGGCACCAACTCTGTGTAAATAATTTCTGTTATGCAGCTTCCTCTATTTTCATCCACTGGTATTAATAGTAGCTAATTATTGCTTTTACTATTAGGTCATGTGTTGTAAATACACTAAATGTGGATCGTGTCCCGTGCGTGCTGGTTTGTGTGCTAATGCCTGGATCCTGCCTCTTAACATGCAGCCTAATTGCACTGCTCTGCCTGGCATGCTATTTTTTGGGATAATTGCTCCCAAAGTCTCAGCATTTTAATGTAGTTGGTATTACATGGTCTGGCTAAAAATTGTTCTAAGCAAACCTTGGGTCCTATCCCAAAAGAAATCATAGCCGAGCTTCTTGGGAAAAAAAGGGGCTTTTCCTGCTCTCTCTTTCCTCTTCTCTTCCCTGCAGTTCACTGTGCTGGGATTACTGGGGTGGCAGAATCCCTCAGAGCAGAGCCCTGCTGTCACTCTGCTGCCTGCATCCACGGGTGGCAGTGAGATGAGTCGGCGACAACCTGGTCACTGGTGAAAAATCTTTTTAATTATTTAAGTGGTGGTAAACGCCTGCTCTTATTGGTATGGGCATAAGCTGCAGCTTCTCTAATTTTCCTCTTTAATCTCTCCTGGAAGAGCTGAGTGCCTGCTCTCCTTGGCGTTGTGTTTCCCTAAAGAAAGCTGCTTTGAAGAAGTCAGCTCCCTGCTCAGGATGCTGATGCGAATGAGTCCCTCAGCAAACAAGTTTCAGGCTTTTACACTAAAAGCACTTGAGGGTTATTTGTGAGTGTAATGTCAAGACAGCCTAATGGGAGATATGAGCCCCGCTCAGGTTTAAACCACGCAGCACTGTGAGCTTCCCAGGTGTGATCTTAGTGCTGATTTTGCCTTTTCCTCCACTTTCCATTTGGGAGATGGAATAAAGCAAAATCCTGCGTTGCCTTTCACAAGGAGACTGTCTCCTCTACTGACAGCTCCAGAAGAAACCTTCCTGCTGCTCAAAGTGGGACCTTTGCCTTCCCACTCTCAGGCCAGGAATGCAGACCCTGCTCCTTTGCATGGGAAATGCTTTGTGCATGGATGTGTTCACTCCATCAGCAGCTGATCCTGGTAATAAGCAAGTCCTACACCCTGAGCTGTGCTGCTGCAGAAGAGCTAATTTCCCTCCCTTTCCCACTCTTCGGGGCACAGCAGAACATATGTGCTGTTACCTCTTAATTCTTCTGTGGAACATTAGGACTAATAAAAACCTTTCAGGGTTTCTGATGTGAGAAGCAGCTGCCATTGCATGCTAAGAGAGAAAGACTGATTAAAATAAAAAGCCCCACGTACTTCTCCCAGTAACAGGGACAGGGAAAGAGTTTGTGACCCCCTCCTGTGGTAGGTGACACTCTTCTTTGCTTGACTAATTGCAGCAGGGCTGCATACCTGGGTGGTAACGAGGGACTGAGCGGCGGCTGTACCCTTTAAATAACAGAACATTGAAGTGTCATTGCTTTCATGTTTGTCTACTTGCTTCTAATTATTGAAGGCAGCTGACTTTAAAGCATAGGCCATTTCCTCCCCTTCCTGCAGCGGGGTCATAACAGCTTGTTTATACACTCCTAAGCTGGCTTGCTGCAACAGATTGTGACTTTAAATAGAAGGTTGCTAAGAGTGAGGTAAGGGTGCCGGGAGAAACGAGCTGTCTCAAAACAAGTCCCTTGGTATTTCGGGGAGATGGGAGCAGCAGGCAAAAACGCATCGGTGGCGAGGTGCGGGCTGGGCGGCGCTCGTTGGCGGTTGGTGCAACAACACAGATCCCTACATATGTAGGTATATCTGCTCTTTTAGAAAGCACAGGGGAGTGTGATCGAGCCAGCCATGTCCTGGGGAGACCTCGCCCAGGATTCTCCTGGACCATCTCACGAGACTGTACCGTTACTAGTTATTTATTCATCCTCGGCAAATGCCAGTAGCTGCTGTTTGGCATTGGGCTGAATATCAAGAAAGTTGATTCATTGACTTGAAAAAACAAAACAAAGCCTACACTGGACAAATGCTAGAAAATATGTGTTGGTAAAGAGGTGGACTGAGTGATGAACATATTTTCTATCTCTCATTTCTCTGACTCATGGTCCTAACTTAGCGCAGATTTTATCTTATCAAAGAATTAATTACCCACATCCTTTAATTTCATATATATACAGTTTGAGATCGTTGTTTTTGTCTTCAAATGCCCGTTATCCTGTCCCCAGTAGACTGTTGCTGCTAAATAGATGGGATTATTTTCTTGGTGGCCACGCCAGATTTATTTATACTGCTAAATCTGCATGAGGTGTTGAGGTGAAGGCAACTATCAGACTGTCAAATTTAGCTTTACCCCCTTGGATTTGGTCCCTGGCAGGCTTCTGCTAAAGTCTCGGAAAGTAAAATTCATTAGATGAACCTTAGCATGATTTTTCCATGGCTCTGATTTTAATCAAAGTGCGGATTTGAAATTGTTTTATCGTTAGAATCTGTTGACTGAACCTCAATGCAAAGCAATTCCCCCCCTGCCTGGTGTAGAGATGCATCCTGTGTGCTTAGGTAAATCCCAGACTGAGGGAGTGGAACAGCAGAAAGGGTAGAAATTAGCCTCTGAGGTTTGCAAATGCACTGCAGGCTGATGTCTCTCTGCATTTCAAGGACTGAGGTTCAATTGCAAGGCTGTTCTTCTGCTTACCCATAATGGGCAAACTAATCAATTAAAATGGTCTGTTCTTAAGCCATTGCAGAGGGGAAGGCTTGTTTCTAGTAACTGCCTTGCGAGGTCTGAAGGATGCGGGTTTAACACAACAGCCTTTTATCTCCAGATCTGCAACATCAAGGCGCTGTGTTACACCCGGGTACCTGGGAGCACAGGGAACACGGATTCTGGGGAAGCTCTTTAGTAGGTTACTAAAGAGTGGTTTTGCATAAGGCGGCGGAGTTGGTTTTCTCTGAAGACCAATTTACACAAGCGCCGGTGACTGCAGTGAGCCTGGAGCTCCCAAACCTCAGGGCTGCGGCTCAACATCCTAAAAGGAGATATTGAGGCGCCAGAGGAGAGCTGGAGGAGGGTCACACTCACGCCAGATTTTTTATACTTCGAGATGTGTGTTTAAGAGCTTGTTTTAAGAGCCTGCATGCCTGTGTTTTCCATAATGCTTCCTGATGAGATCCGCCCTGGGTGTACACATTTGAATTTTAAGAGCTTTGCTTTCCAGGTCAGCACGGTGCCTCAGTCAGACCCAGCTTCCCTGTGAATGAAAAATAAAAAAAAATAAAGGAGAGTAAGGCGTTGTGTGTGCTGCTCTGGACTGGGTGTGCTGACTGCAGCACGCTCCTCTGGGTAAGTACAATGCTCATCCGAGGCTGCAGGTAACCCCCTTGCCTGGCCAAAATCCGCTGCGTGGCAGCCGACAATTTTCTGTGCTCGCAGAATATTTTCTGTGCTCGCAGAACATTTTCTGTGCTCGCAGGCAGGACGAGGTCAGAGCGTCCTGGCACCGGCACCGGTGAAAATCGGGAGCACCCGGGCTGGAATTGGCGGCTGTGGTGATGTAAGGAGCCGTGTAAGGCAGAGGTGAAGCCAGACCCTAATGACAGCTTCTGCCTGCTCGCAGAATTCTGCATAGAGATCAGCACTTCCAGCAACAAAAGAAAGTAGGTCAGAGGCAGGTCCCCCTCCCCGCCTGCGCTCTGGAAGCACATGTGTTGGATTACACGCCTGCAGATTGAGGCAGGAGTGAGTGTGATGGGTGTTTTTCCTTCGGGAAGGTGCGTGTGAAAGCAGCGCGGTGCTGTCGCTCCCACCGTGAGGTTTTCCATGGAGCTGCTGCATTCCCGATGCCTGGGGAGCTCAGGGAACTATTTGTGTGTTAAAGCTGGGGGTGGGGGGGCTGCCCCCTGGTTTGGGGAGGGGGTGAGGCACCTGGGTGTGCTCCTGGGCCCTGCCCATGCTCTGGTAGCCTGATGCTGAGCCTCTCCTTGCCTTGCTGCAGCCATGAAACTCCAGTTCTACTTCAATGATTACCCGACACGTTAATTGGGACTCCTGCTATGATTAAAAAGAAATTTCAGATTAAGCCCGCCATGCTGTAGAGCTCAGGAAGAAAACATCTCTTTATAAACACAGCAGGAATGTGGGGACTCCATTATTACTATTTTCTTTTAACTTTGAAGAAGCTGGCTCTCTCTGCTGTTCAGACCACAAGGAGACAAGTGTGGCCATCTCTCCACTACGGTCAGAGCTGAGCGGAAGGGATGCTTGCAGGGAGATAAAATTGCAGGGTGTATCTCCTTTTCTTATTTGAACTTAATGTGATAACCATAATGGATTTATCTCTGGAGATTTCAGATCCTGTCTATGGTAGATTCAGGCTCTGCCATTCCTAGGCAGAGCTCAGGGGAAGTTCTGTACAAACCAGGTGAGTGGGCAAGTGTGGTCCTGGCTCCAAGGAGCAAAATATGATGTTTACTGTATTTAATTCATTACACAGCCTTTGCAGTGCTGTTGTTGGCCAGCTCTGAGAGTGTCTCCAGCTTGCTTTGTTCCTTGGGAACATCCCAGGTGAGCAGCATTTGATGGTTGGTCCCATTGGACACCACTGGGCAGGTGATGTGCTCCAAGACTAGTGATACTCTCTTCAACTCTCAAATATTTGCTCTAATTATTTTCAGTTTGGAAGGCTGTAATGTTTCCAGTCAAAATCCAGCCCTCCTCCTCCAGACACTGCCTTTCTGATGAAGAACATCAGCTGAGGGTGTCTGTTCCTCCTCCTCCTCCAGTGAAGCTTTCTGTGTGCAGTGGCTGCGGCAGGAAATCCCGTTCGGATGAGTTCCCACTTGGCAGGGGCAGGGGGAGCTTCCTCCCAGCAGGGGAGAAACTCCAGCCCTTCCAGAGCACCAGGAGATAACTGTGTGTGTTCAATATCCAGAGCAGGACTCTCTGTGGGTCTGCAGCCTCCCAGCCCTGCCTTTGCTCCGTGCTGGACTCGCTGAGCCAGTAGGTGAGGGCAGCAGTAGATTATCCCCCGCTCCCCCTGGATTTTTTTTTTCCCTTTAAACTTACCCTTTGGTGTTCCATCTGAAGCAGCATGAGGTGAGTAAACTCCACTGCTCAAAATAAGAGTGGATAAGCTCAGTTTACTTGCATTTATTCATGACTTCACCACTCCACTGGGGCCTGAAAATCAGAGCCAAAAGGAACTGCAGTGAAAATTGGCCTACATGCAATGGCTTTAAATAATCTGCCCTTTTGCTCTAGTTCTGGGTTGAGATGTGCTGGAAGCCTGAGGAGCTGGGATCTGCCTTGATGTAGGAGCTGCTTTTTGTTTTCTTTCCCTGGTGTTGGTTTCTCTGTGTACAGTGTTACTTGGGGGAAGTTACCAAGTGGGGGAAAAGGCAAAAAATCTGCTTGAGAAATGCTGTATTTAGTGCACAACTCGGCATTACCAGAATCCGCACAATGAATTAGCTTTTATTTCCAAAGCTGTAAAAAGAGAGAAAACAGAAATAAAGAGAGCAGCCTATGTCCCAAATATTGACACCTGGGAACAGAGCATTGTATTGGACTAAAAAACATTCTTCTGCTGGAAGAGGAAGAGCTCATGTTAATAGTGAATTCTTGTTTGCCCTTACATTTGTGCAGACTGTTAAGGCAAACATGATTCCCAGATGATTGTGGTACATGCATGTGCCTGACACTTGCACCAGGCAGGGAAGGAGTCACGCAAGCCATCGAGAGCTGAGAGCTCTGGGTGAGGCTCAGCTTCAGCATCTGAGCAGAAATAGAAATGGATCCATCTGCAAACCAGGTCATCGCCGCTCTTGTGCTTTTTCTCTTGGGCCCCCTTGAATCACATCATGATTTTCTTTCCCCCCCCCCCACCCCCAGCTCCCTGCAGCTGGGATTACTTTTCACATACTCTGCTCACATAATTGGCTCCAATAATTTCTCAGCTCTCAAGACAAATATGTCCACCTTTCCCCTGGCAGGGCTGCACACAGCCACTCCAGCCAGCACGAATGCCCTGCTTCCTGCTGCTCCTGCCTCTCCCCAGCCCTTCCCTTCTCTCTCCCTGTCCTAATCTCGATAATTCCCATCTTCCTTCCTGGAGATCCCCTCGGCTGATGGCTTGGTGTGCTGTGCAGCTCCCTCATGCAGATGTCCTTGGCTGTCCCAGCTCTGCCTGCGGGAGGGGGATCCTACAGGCACACAGGGAGATGGAGCCTCACAGGAGGAGATGCTGTCAGGCAGGGCTGCTCTGTGCCTCTCTGCTCTCTGGATGCTGGCACCAACGTTTCAGGGCAGTGCTGTGTCAGCAGCACATGTGGAGGGGGATTTTGGAGGTTTCCCATCTTTGCTCCAGAGAAAACCCTTCCAGCTACCCAACGGTGCCGTGGCCGGGGTCCTGCCGTGCCAGCTGGAGTGCCAGGGAGCTGAGGCAGGCTGTTAACATCCTGTGGTATATTTAGTTCAGGTTTAACAGGGGCTCCATATGTGTGTGTTCTCTTGTTTCCTTTTGCTTTCTACGTGCTAAGTAGATGCAGGGAAGAGTGGAGAAGTCTTCCCGCGACAGCGAGGGTGAGGTTTTGCTGCTTTTTTGTGTTCTGCTCTCCTTTGCTGGGCTGCTTCCCCGAGCTGTGCCTTTAGGAGCTGGAGAGGAACAAGTGTCCCAGGGACTCCTTCTATCAGGGATCCCTGAAAAAGTGGTAAGGGACATGATTCTGCTAGGAGCAGGGCACACAGTGCTGTGGAACAGGACCCTGCATGCAGCCAACGCCGTGTGCCAGCAGATTTTGCACATTTGGTCCTCCCCGGGATCCTTTGGTGCCCAAATAGTCACTGCTTTTTCTCTTAAATTATTATCTTTTACATTTTTATATTTCAGAGGGAGGTTAAGGCATGAGTTGAAAATCATACAGATAGCCTGTGATTCCCAGGAGGGGCTCCAGGAGGGCTTATTCTGAGGACAGGAGGGCATGCAAGGCACTTCATGAGACAGAACACGCAGAAACTCTACCTCAGAGAAGATGTGTGAGGAGCCAACACCTTTGATTATGGGATATTTTAGCTGCAGAAGGACTGACTGGGGGAATCATGATGAAAACCTTTTCCAAGGAGAGCAATTTGTATGCACTATTGAGAAATCAGGCCTGAGAGAAGTTTTGCAAGGTCTGTCGGAAAAAAAGAAATAACCAAGTCATAGTGGTAGGCTCAAAGTGGAGGTGTTAAATCTCATCTAAGAGATGGGGAAGGTGCAGACAAGTCCTATCCTGGGGGGCTGTGGTACCTGCCCAGGTGGAGAGGGATCACCTGGTGCAGCTCAGATTGAAGCAAACAAAATCCATCTCTAGGGATGGCAGCCCCTGCTGGGAGGGGGATCTGCTTCTCTGGGGAACAAAGTGTGTGGATGTGGGGGAGAAATGGAAATCTTCCCAGGCAAGTCAGCAAACAGCCAAGAGTTTCATTATTCCATAACAGCCTCAGCAATCCTCAGCCTGTCATAGGAACAATTCTGTATTTTAATGGAAGTGTTTTGCTTTTGACCGTGCGTGGCAGAGCAGCCCCTGAAAAGCAGGAGAGTTTTCACTGTTTCCATCAGATTTTGGGTTTCCTCCAGCTCCATTTGTCTAAATATCCTGTCCCCCAGGCAGGTTTGGGCAGGTGAGGTGCTCAGTGTGGGTGCTGGAGCCTCTCAGGGCGTAGCAGGATGTAGTTTTGGCAGGATGGAGGTGTAAGACACCTGAGATGTTCTGTTAGCCAGGACATAATTGCAAATCACGATTTGGTACTTAGATTTTGAGACTCTGTAAGCGTCAGCTGTAAGCACCAAATAACCCCCACCTCCTGAAGCTTCCAGCAATGCCTTTTGTGCCTCAACAAGATCAAGGTTTGGGTTGCAAACCACTGATTTCTGCCTGGATCCCCAGAGAAGAGAACTCGACTCTTTTCATCCAAACAAGACCCGTAACTTTAAACCCTGCTTTAGCATCCCCCTTTTAGGTGGAAAACACAGGATTCAGAGCATCTGGCGGGTGCTGCAGCGTGTTGGCAAAAGGAGACCACAAACAAATGGAGAGGAGAAATGGAGAAGAGGAAGGAAATGTTGAGTAATGTTAGGAAGTGTTTTACAAAGCAGATGGCAAACAACGCCTGCCTGACCCTGTGCCTGTCTGCGGCACCGGGGCTGTGACAGCCGACTCCCTGTGAGCTGAGAGTGCAGGAAGCTGTCCATAAATCAAAAACACCAAGACTATCAAATTTGTTTATTACTTGGGGTATTACTTGGTGTGTTTGACTCATGTGGCTATTTTGTTTAGTTCCTTTTAGCTGTGTTCCCAAAAAAAGAAACATTTTTGGAGCGTAACTGTATCATTATTCCCTTTATCCTTAGATTCTTTCTCTCTTTTTTTTGAATTATTTTTTTTCCCCCAGAAGATAGCGAGGGAGCTGTGGTGGAGCTGGTGGTGTTAATGTTCTGCAGCAGGAGTGAAATAGCCTGGAGATGTGCAGCAAGAGCAGGGGCGTGTGCCCTAAATAGGAGGGTTAAACAGGGCTTATTCTGAGGGAAGCAGTAATTGCAGCTTGTGTGAAGCAGTAATATTCTTTTGTGCATTATTTACCCAGGAACATCTGCTAATACATATACATTCTCCGGTGCATGTAAACAACCTGTGCAGGAGGAGGATTAGGAGATTTATAAAAAAATTAGAAGGAAGTTAAAAGGGCAATTAGAAGAGCAGAAAGAGATATTGAGCAGTGAATTAGGGAGGATATTTTAACACACAATCAGAGCTCCCCGAGACGTATTCAGAGCAGAGAGAAGGTAAAAGAGAAAATTGGCCAATTACGAAATGATAGCGGGGAATTGGTGACATGAGAGAAGGTAATGGCTGATTTGTTAAACAGTTATTTTGATTCTGTTTTCACAAAGGAGGAAGAGGATGGAGGGGCATCTCCAGAAAGGACTCGGGCTGTGCGGATGAGGGTGGGGATGAGCCTGCAGAGAGATAAAGATGCATCTGCAGAGTGGCTGGGTGTGGGGAGAATTTCACCCGTGCTCACAGGGTGGGGGGAAAAATGGATTTACTGAGCAGCTATTTCCAGCAGGGAGCTGGGTAACGAGGGACTTGTGTTGTTCACCAAATCAGCTTCCCTTGAGTGGGGACCAGAGAGGTGGTCAGTGAGCTGACACATCCTTCCCCCTGCTGAAGGCTGCTTCTCTGGGAAAGGGGAGGACAGAGATGGATGGGTTCCCTGGAGGGGTGCTGCTCCTGGGGCTGCTTTTTTGTGGGCAGAGATGGTTTTGGCTCGTCAGCGTGACACCTTCCCCAAAAACACACAGTGCAGAGCGTGAGCACCTGTGTCCTGCTTTCAGAATTGCTTTTGCTTCCATCTGTAACCCACAAACTCCAACGCAGTCAGGAATACAACAGCATCCCCGGAATCACTGTTCCCACCAGCACTGGTGTCAGTGTCTTGTGTTTCTCCAAAGCAGGGATGAGCTCGGGGGCTGCTGGGTGTGGTAAGGGGGGCTGGGGGCACAGGGGGTTGGTGCCAACCAGCAGGACCTCAAGGAGATAATGATAAAAAGTGAAATAATCTTGGTAATGGGAAATGGGCTCTTGGGAAGTGTTCCTGGGGGAGTGGTTGAAGCTAAGACAGGGAAAGAATACACAGGCAGGGGATTTAGGGAAGGATAAACTTGAAGGACTGCAAAAAAAAGTGTTATTTAGCTGCAAGAAATGGGAAGTGGTGTTTTTGTTCCGCTCTGTCCCTCTGAAGGGGAGAATGTCACAAAGCAACTTTCTGAGACAAAGGAAATAGTTTGGAATTGGTGCAGGGGGGGCACAAGCGTGGCCTGGGAAGTGATGGGGAATACAGGAGAAACTGCAGTCTCGTGGTGTTGGTTTAGGCTGATAAACTAAAAATTTATTCTCAGTATCCAAGAGGTGTTTGGTTTTTCATCCTGCCTGGGAGGATAAAAGAGATGCAGTGTTGCGTAGTTTCTGATTTCAAAGCATGTACGAAAAGCTCCATATTAGCAATTACGGGATGAAACTGTGGAAAAGTGCTACAAAGGAGAGAAAATTGGCTCCGACTCAGGAAACGGGATTCTGCCACTGGGAGTGAGTTTCCAGAGGCACAGGCTGGGGTCTCTTCTGGGTTCTCTGGTGTTTATTTTTTTTAATGGAAAGGATTTGCATGAGCAGCCCAAAGTCAGAGTGTTAAAGCTCACTGATGGAAGGAAGGGGAAAGCAGCCACAGCGACGGGGACCGGTCTCATCTTCCAGAGCAGCACAGACTGGAGAACACTAAAGGAAAGGCAAATTGATGAGCAAATAAAGGCTCAGGTGACATTTTTCCCAGGGGAAGTGTGAGGAGCTCACAGCTGAGCCGTGGGGAGCTACTGGCACTGTCTGCCCGGGCAACAGAGCCTGTCTGCCCCGACCTGAGAGGGGATCAGGGCACATCCAAAGGATGAGCTTGTGATAGGAGCATGGAAAGGTTCAGAATGTATAGAATCATGGAATCATTCAGGTTGGAAAAGACCTCTGTGACGATAAAGTCCAACAGTTAACCCAGCACAGCCAAGGCCACCAGTAAACCACGTCCCCAGGTGCCACATCCACAGGTCTCTTAAATCCTTCCACAGTTAGGGACCCCAGGCCAGCTGCCCTTGGCTTTTTTGCCCACCTGGGCTCACGTTCAGCCAGTGCTGACCAGCACCTCCAGGTGCTTTCCCACTGGGCACCTCTCCAGACACTGCCCCAGGCCTGTCGTGCTGCGTGGGGCTGTCGTGACCCGAGTGCAGCTCCTGCCACGTGGCCTTGCTGAACCTCACCCCACTGGCCTCAGCCCATCATCCCATCACCTCAAAGCAGCCCTGGTGCTTCCCACCACTTTGGGGATCAGCTCTTTACCCCTGCCAGACACCTTGGGCGTCTGGGAGCAACTCTAATGAGATCCCAAGTTCTCCAACTTATCTCCAGCCTGAGTCAGACAATCTCTGGCAAGGCAGGGTTATACCTGCGTCCGCTCGACTGGAGAGCTGCTGCTTCAGAGGAGAGGGGATTTCTGCAGGGCCTCAGAGCAACATTCAAAATGCATGAAGACATGCTGTAGGAAGGAGCTGGGGAAAAGACACACGAGCGTGAACCCAGGGCCGTGGTGAGCTGAACCACGCAGCCGGGAAGTTCGTTATCCAGCCTGAGTGTCAGAGCATGCCATAAAAATTTAGTTTATCCTCAAAGAGCTGTGGTCGTGGAAGAAGGATGGGAGCAGGGAGGGATGGCAGCTAAGGAGGAGACAGGAGGAATATCAGGAACCTGTGTGTCCTGCTTTGGGCTGGGTTAGTTGATTTTCTTTCTAGGAGCTGTGGTTTGGGTTTGAAATGAGAATAATGTTGATAACGCATGGATTTTTCATTGTTGCTCAGCAGTGTTTGCCCTGAGTCAAGGACTTTTCTTCTCCTCTGAGGACACTGTGGGGCACAAGAAACTGGGAAGGGACAGCTGATCCTAACTGGCCAAAGGGATATCCTAAACCAAATGGAATCATGGTCAGTATATAAACTGAGGGCTGCTGCTGAGGGACTGGCTGGGCATCAGCAGGTGGTGAGGAACTGCGCTGTGCATCACTTGGTTTGTATATTCCAATTCTATTGTTGCTATTATTATTCCTCCCATTTCTGTCCTATTAAACCAGCCTTATCTCAAGCCATGAATGTCACTTGTATTTTTCCCAGTTCTCTTCCCCATTCCAGCACGTCCGTGTGGTGTTCAGCTGCCTGCCAGGTTAAACCACAACGCCATGTCAAGAGACATCTCCTATTTAGCAGTGTATCATGTCTCCCTTCTGGTTTTTAAACAGTTGCCTTTATCACTAGGAGTTAAAGCACTTGATTGACAAGGCTTGTAATACACCGTGGAGTTGCCTTTATTTTTCCTACATGTTAAAGGAAAAGATACTAAAAATACAATTACGGTTTTGAGCCAGGCGTAGTCTGTTCTAATATAATTCATCTCAAAGACTATCCACCGTGCCTGCTGCACCCAAATCATTTATAAAACATTAGCATCTCCTGTGCTGACATTTCACTCCTATATTACAGGAGTTACACACAGACTTAAAAAAAAAAAAAATTAATAAAGTGCTTCTCTTCTTCATTCTCCCACTGAGAGCTTTGATTTCCAGAGTATGAAACGAAATAACCAACATAACAACATGCTCCACTTCTGAGGGACAGTGCCAGACTCATTCAGTTGCTATTGGTTATAGAGAGTAGGACATGAGGGAGCTATTTCAGACCACGGATTATTTGTTCTGGCTGCATTGGACATCCCTTTAGTGGAGCTTTAGAGCCCTGTAGACAGAAAAGTTTGGGTAGGAGCTGGAAGGCAGAGGGCTTGATGAAGTAACCTCTTCCTTTCTCCTCCCAGAATTACTCTTGCTATTCCCCAAGAAGGGCATCTAAAAGAGAAGCATCCAAGCCTCTGGCTTTCCTTGCCTGCAAGATGGACAGAGGAGGCCGTGCCCCTCCAGCTTCCCACTCTCAGCATCCAACTTGTGTAAACACAAGTGCATCAGGGAATTTTCTGCTTCTCTTTTCAGTGGGAGTTTCCCTTTCCATTTCCAGATACCTCCAAGGGATCTGCCAATGTGTAAATACCCTCTCCCCTTCCCCATAGTGGTTGGGAGAGCAGATTTCCCCAGCTGGCCCATCCTTCCTGGAGCAAATTGTGTGTCTGATGGAAAACTGCAGCTGTTTTTTTTCAGGATTTCCAGCCCCACACCTGAGCCACAGGCTCGAAGCACCACCACTGAGATATGGAAAGAACAGAAGCCTTTTCTTGTCCAAGATCACTTTTATTTCCCTTGTTTCATTAACTTCAGTGTCTGTTTGGTCTCACATATCCACGCTGACAAGGAATTCACACCAACTGCAGAATTTGGGCAGCACCTCCCCGAGCCCACGGGCTGCCGTCGGTGGAGCTGCCGGCTCTGCCATGCCCCCGACCAGCAAACACATCCCTCCAGCACGTGGTTTAACCCAGGGAGAGGGCAACAGGATGCCCTGCTCCCTCTCCTCTACCTCCCCACAACCACCTAGGTACAGCTCTCTTGGACCACGGATTTCTCTCTCCTGCCATGGACCAGAAACCTCGGGCACCGCGCTTCTCGCCGGTCCTCTACAAGCTGTAGCTTCCCCCTACTCTGACTCTTCCAGAATCTGTTCCTTTTAAGAAACAAAACCCCTCCTGACTCTGTCAGGTCTGTCTGCAGCCTGGGAGCTGCTCTTTGCTGCCCCAGTGAAAACCTTAGGCCAGCTATAAAGGTCCTCACGCCACTGCCACAGCTGGGAAGCCCCTCTCTGCCTCCAGCCCCAAAACCAGCCCCTTTCCTCCCCGGGGCCTCGAGTGCTCTCCGGAGACAGAGCTCTATGGCTCTATTTATTTGGGCTAATTAATCTCTCTCTGTCCCCCAACCCCACCGGTTACAAATTAGGATGTAAGGGTGAATTTTGGCTCTCTCCATTTGGGTATGGACTTTGCTGCATCGCACACAACCACCCCCCAACCCCTGCCAAAGTTTAGTGCTCTGAATTGCTGAGAACATTGGTCCGTTGTGGTTCCCCCGCGTGTACTGAGCCCGCCCGATGGCTTTCAGCATCTGTAGGCACTGCTGCCGGTTTGTTTTCGCAAGGAAAAAAAAAAAAATCATATACTGGTCTGCTATAAATTCAATAATACAATCCTTAGTTCTGAAGATACAGTTTCCATATAGTTTATAAACATTGTAAGACATACATATGGATAATTGAGGGGAAGAGGGGGAGCCTGTGCAATTGTTGGGGTTCTTTTCTCAGATGTGTGAACATGGTTACAAAAAACACACCTCCTGCAGGTACCTCATTTCTTTATGTGTTGGGTTTGTTGGGGTTTGGTTGGTTTTTTTTTTTGTTTAATTCCACCTCTAATCAGTCTTTCCTTTGGTTGTCGGCTACTCCAAGCCCAGCAGGCAAGCCCTGTTCTGCTGTAATGCCTGAGATATTCAGGGGTTTGAGATTGTCTTCCAAGAGATTCCCAGCCAACTTTGGCCTCTGGGTTTGGAGCCAAAAGGGCTAAAACGTGGGAGAACCAAATGTCCTTATTACATCAGAATCAGTGTCCTTGCACTCACTTTCAGAGAGAAACAGTGTAGGCTTAATCGGTGATGGTTTTTACAGCAATTATGTTCCTTTCGGTAATTGGAGGGGTCGTTCGGAGCGCTCTCAAACGAACGGGATTTCACAAGAGCATGGATACAGTCCATTTGTCTGGGTGTTGTCACCGACGAATTGGTTACCATCCCCGTTATCTGCTTTTTTGTAAGGTCGGCTTTTTTGTTGTTATTGTTGTAGGTGCTCGGTTAGGCTGTTTGTGACAAGGTGTGATAATGCCTTTTAATCTGCTCCCGCTGCGCTCGGCACAGTCCGGCCGGGCACGGAGACAACCCTCAGAAGCCGAGACAACGTTCTTCCCTTCGCCAGGCCAACGCTGAGCCACGTACAAAAAAAGAAGAAGAAAAGAAACTCTGGTCCTTTGTAGATTGGTGGCAGTACAGCTCCGCTCCGTCCGCGGCCGGGGCCGGGGGGGCTCAGCGGATGACGGCCGCCAGCACCACCATAAAAACCAGGAGCGACGCCCTGAGCCCCGGGCAGCCGGCGGCCTGCTGGACCCCGCTGGGCGGGCGGATGGGCGTCCGCCGGGTGCACTTACCCTTGCGCTTGGGGGACAGCGTGGGCACGGCCCCAAAGCTGTATTTGTGCTGATAATCAGGCACATAGTCTGGGACCTCCTGCCCGTTTTTGCGCGGCCCCAAGGACACCGGTTTGGAGGTTCGGTTACGGCTTTTGTGGCTGGTGCAGTTCTTGCCGGGTTTGCGGTAGCCCGGCCGGGAGCCGGGCGGGCCGGCGGGCTGGTTGCTGTGCAAACTGTTCTCAGCCCCTCTCTCCTTCCCCTTCTCCTTGGAGGAGTGGTGAGGGTGGTGGGATTTGGAGGCTCCTCTGTCCGCCGTAGAGAAGGTGTGTGTTTTCATCTGGTGGAGCGACTCGGACCCCGAACAGTTCCTAAAATCTTCTGCCCTTAGCACCTTGAGGTCCTTGCCGTGCATCTGCTCGGGGGACTCGCAGATGACGCTGGAGCTGGAGCCTCTGAACCTGTGCAGCCATTCCCAGAGGGAACGGGCTTTGCAGTCGCAGCTCCACGGGTTCCCATTCAGCCTGAGAAACTCCAGGGCTGCCAGGTGGGCCAGGCAGTCCCCCTGCAGCTCCGAGAGGCTGTTATTGAACAGGAAAAGGGTGGTCAATCTTCGGAGGTCATGAAAAGCCCGCCTATGAATCCACTGCAGCTGATTTTGATGGATGAGCAGCCGATCCAGGTTTATTAGTCCCCTGAACGTGTTCTGATGGAGGCTCCAGAGCTTGTTTCCATGGAGAAAAAGATGGCTGAGGTTAACCAAGTCAACAAAAATATCATCCTGAAGGAACTCAATGTGGTTGTCTTGCAGGTAAAGGTATTGCAGGTTGTGGAGGCCACCGAAAATCCCGCTGGGGAGAGAGCTCAGCCCGCATTTGTACAGATACAAGGCGTGGAGTTTCACCAGCCCTTGGAAAGTGTCTGCAGCTAAAGCCCTTAAGTAGCGGTTGTCCCCCAGGTCCAGCTCTTCCAGGTTGATGAACCCGTCGAAGGTGTTGGGGTCGATGAAGGTGATGTTGTTGGAGTAGATCCAGAGGGTGACCATGGAAGGGCTGAAGTGGCCCCGCAGCAGCAAGGTGATCTGGTTGTTTTGGAGGAAGATCCTCTCGCTGTCCTCGGGGATGCCCTCGGGGATGGTGACGAAGTTGTGAGCCTGGCAGCTGACAGTCATCGGGGAGGGGTAGCACACGCAGTCGGTGGGGCAGCCCAGGGCACCGGGCACCTTCAGCCCCAGCAGCACCAGCAGCAGCTCCGCAAACCCCCCTGTGCGGAGAGAGGGGAGAGCGGCGTCAGCGGGAACCGGGCACCTCCCGCCCACCCATCGCTGCTGTGGAGACTATTCCGGGTGAAAAACGCCCCCAATTAGCTCAGCCCTCCTCTCTGCTCATGAATTACCCACGCGGCTGTGATGAGTAGGCTCATCACCCACGGCAGTTAAAACGTGATGTATGGAGTACTCCCAGCCTCCTCTCCCTGCCTGCAACAGGCGGCTGGTTGTGTTCCCAGCCCGGAACAGGCAGGAGAAACTTTCTCGGTGAGAATTCACGCTGGCAGCGCAGGCAGCAGAGCCCCTTGCCTGCAGGCAAGGAAACGCCGCGGTGTGAGAGCAAACAGAGGAAATCCAAACCCTCGCAGGTGCCCCCACTCCTCTTGAAATGCATCTGTTAAATCGCCAGCACGTATCGGAGAGGAAAAGCTGCAGAGATTCAGCAATTCCCAGTGAACCACCTAAAATCACACGTGTGCAGTGCCATCCCACTCCCCCCAAAGGCACAGCCCCATCCCCACCGTCTCCTTTCACTACAGTTGTTAGACACCACCATCCACCCCGAAACCCGAGCGATTTACACGGAAATATGTTGTCAGCAGTTGGTGGAAAAGGCTGAGCCGAAAACTCCGCTTGGAAGTGGGATGCTCAGACATATTTTTAAATGGATGTCCTGTGGCAAAGCATATTGCATCCTCTAATGCTACAGTATGTGCCTGTGGCTGGGGCTTTCTCGCAGCAGAGAAGCAGAGAACGAGGCAGAATCATCCCCTCCCTCTGCTCAGCTCCTCAGAGCTCCGGTTTCACCGCCCCGCTCCCGTCTCGCTCCCACTCCTCGCACCAGGCTTGCTTTCAGGCTATTCCTTCTGTGCCGAGTGGCTTTTCAGACTCATTGCACCAGACTTGTCATTTCTCATTCAGATTTTCCTCCTAGATTTGGCTTTTTCCTCTTACATGCAAAATTTGCTCATGTCTAATGAATTCTGCCTCTGGACTTTACAGGGAAAAGGAGTAACAGCGGAGCAGCGCACAGCTGCCGGTGCCATCCTGCCCACGAGTCCTACTCAGCTTGTACTAATCTGAAAAACGAGAGTGGAAGTGGAGTTCATCTCTAATTACTCCACGTCGTTATCACCAGCTAGTCCAAGAGCCGGGACCCCTTGGGCTTTTACAGTCCCTCTTTTCAGTGCCTACAGCCTAATACGAGTTGGAGGCACAAAAACCTCACTGTTTTCTTATTAATTGTGTTTGAAATATAACTGCCTGGTTGCTGTTGCCTTTTCCCTGGTATGGAGATCTATTGCCGTTTAGTTAACAGCAGGTGACCCGTCCATCTAGACCCATCCTTTCAAGGCAAAGTTGCCACATATTTTAGATAAACTGGGTTATTCAGACTCTCCATAAATCACCAGTAAGAGCCAGTCATCGCTGACTGGGCGTTTAATCGGAAAAAAAATAGCATCGCTGCCCAAAGCATCGGATCGAGCCTTGCCTGGGAATGGGAATGAGGGGGATGACTTCCAGGCACTGCCCTTCAGAAACGAAGCACGGGCTACCAGGAGGGATGTCTCATCCCTGCGCCACTGCCAAAAAGGGCTGGTGAGTCGGGAACGCTGAATTCGCGACAACTCCTACGGCTGTGTAGGAAAAGGAACGTTCTCCAAGTCACTGCCGTAGCATTTTGGCTTTGCTGTCGTGCCTCTGCACGATGAGCGAGGGGCTGCGCTGGTGGGAGCATCGTGCTGACTACCCGGAGCTCCCTGCCAAAATGGGAGCCCTGGCTGCCACTCACAGCCTGGGAAACAGCGGGATCCTGAGGATATTGGGATTATCCGCCGATGGGAGAGATAAAGCAGTGTCTGCAGATACATTCTGCTGGGTTTTTTTAACTCCAGGATGTGCTCCACCAAGGTGGGACGACTCCACGTCCCCCGTCTTACCTCGGTGACACCGGAGCACGGCGCCTGCCGTAGGTCTGATGTTTATTAGTAAAACCCTGCCAGGCACAAGTGCTGTGACGATCTCCCACATGCAGAGTCTGTTATTGCAAATACCAAATCACAAGGGTCTGAATCAATAAACCATCTCCCAGCTACACGCAGCAGGTTGGAAGATTACATATTGCTTCCAAACAACAGTTTTATGCGCTCTTCCGTGACACGACAGTTGCCAGGCTAACGGGATTACTGACGGGAGGTGGAGCTGGGCAGGGATCTGGGAGCATACAGGATTTCACATATAGGGATGGTGGTGACAGGAGGCTGTTAGCAACCCATGGTGATGGACCAAGGCAGCCTGGGCCTCCCTGGAGCATGGCCAAGGTAGAGGTTCCTGCAGAAAGGGAACGCAGAGTTTAACAGCTCGCTGCCTGCGGGGATAACTCTGGAGGTAAAGGTCAGAGGGAACTGAGTCCATCTCTTTAATTAACAGGCAGCTGTGAGTTAATGGCCAGAGCTCCTATGGAGAGAGAGATGGGATTCCTGCAGCCAGGGAGGGCGGTGAGGATAGGCTGGGGTTGTTACTGGTTCTCAGCTTCCCGAGAAGAGGATGGTGGGAAGAAAAACAGGGATGTCTTTCCCCCTTTTGCAACTTGGGAGTAAGGAGAATGGGGAAACAGAAGGATGGATACTTAGAAAAAAAAGGGTGAACAGGACTTGGGTAGGGAGTAGGTTTACATTAGGTATAATGAAGGAATTTTCCTTGCCAGGGTGGTGAGGCACTGGCACAGGCTGCCCAGAGCAGCTGTGGCTGCCCCTGGATCCCTGGAAGTGTCCAAGGCCGGGTTGGATGGGGCTTGGAGCAACTTGGTCCTAGTGGAAGGTCTCCCTGCCCTAGATGTCCTTTGAGATCCCTTCCAACCCAAAGCAATCTGTGATTCTGTGAAGGTCTGGACTCCCCAGTGGCTGCACACAAGGCCTGTGGTCTCATCAAGGAGGCCTTCCCTCCTGTAAAACCTGCTGACTGCTTAGTGCTGTGAGAAGCTGCTCCTGGCATGCTCTGGGACTGGTCCCAGTTTAGATCTGGGAATGAGATCCCCAAAAAGCAAAGAGGTCATGGAGCCATAAAGCTCCTGAGGCTGGTAACACCAGCACTGGGATATCCAGCAGCCAAATCCCACTGAGGTGTGACAGCCAGGAGCACTCGGGTCTCACTGGGCTTCCCAGACTGGGAAACACCATGGGAGCCTCCTGAGAGGCCCCAGCCCAGCTCTCTTGAGAGTTTGACCCTGTCTAACTTGTTATTCCTGACTCAGCCCTTTCAACTTCATCTTGTAAAGGTTGTGAGGCACACGGAGGGTCACCAGCCCGAGTGCTGGAGCTCACCGGGGAGGGAGAGCTTCAAAAGCAGCACAGAAAAATCCTCCAGAAACCTGCTGGTGAAGTGAGTAAACCCAAATCCCCGCTGACACGGATAAAACCAGCAAAGGGGTGTTTATCTCCTGCCTTTCTCCCACTGACGTGCTGTGTCACCCCAGCCTCTGCTCCCGAGTCCTTCTGCTGCCTCCTGCTTCTGACTGAGGTTTCAGTGATTGGAATGAATTCGTCTGACTGTCCAAACCATTTCCCATGTAACATCCCTCTAATTGGGCATTAATTAGGCATCAGTTAATGAATGCTTGAAATAATTTATCTTTGGATGCGTCCAGTTTGCAGTCTTACTTTTAACAGCATTAGACTCATTATTAGATTAACATCGTTATAAATGTTCTCCATTACCTGCTTGTTTCCATTGTCTTAGCCTTATTACTGAGAGTGAAAATCACTCCTCCCACATGCATTATTGATGAGTAAGGACTTTCTATATGTAGCACGGGATTAATTGTTATACAGTGTAATGCATTTAGCGTGAAGCCTCAATTTGTGCAAGAGCTGAAGGCAGCCAGAAGAATGCAGACGCCCGGAGCCAGCATGATCGGCCAGACACTGCACATCTCTCTCCAGCCCAGACCAGGTTCCTCCCAGGCCGGTGCCAGCACAGGAAGAAATTTGAACAAAATAACAACCCTGGTTTGATACCCAGGATCAAAGACAGATGGTTTGAAGGGTTGGAGCACTTCTCTGCCACCACGGCAGGGACTCTTGACTCTGCAGTGCCACTTGCTCCAGAGAGCCAGGTGTACCTGCCCCGGCAGTTTTCTTGCTTTTTAAGGTTTAGAACACTTTACTGTACCTCTGAGCCAGGCAGGGACTCGGTTTCTTTAGAACATGATGCCACTTGCTTTCATTAGGAGGCTCAGACTCGAGGCCAAGACATCACTTAGGACAAGGATGGGTTTGTCCCTGGGGGGGGATGCACCTGCAGGACAGCCCCAAAAGGCAGCCCTGCCCCAAACCCCAGCACCCCCTGCCCCCTCCCTCTTGGCAAGCTGCTTCTCTCAGATGGATATTTTCACCTCTCCACCCGGACAAGCTTATATGGGTCAGAGCCTGTCTAATTCTCCAGCAGGAGAATCCGCTCTCGAGGATGGAGCAGGTTGCTTCTCTTCCAAATCTCTCCTAAACCCGCCATCTGCTTTGGGAGACCCATCTTAGCTCATGTCTACATGCAACTTGACTGCCTGCTTACTGTGTCCATTACCAGGGCTGCTCAAGCTGTTAGATTTATAAGCTCTTTAGAGCAAAGCCCTCATCTTCTGGTGGCTGATTTATGTATCTTTACTGCCATAAAACACTATGTATAGCTACTACATAATATAAATAATAATACTTAACCGGAGTGTGCTACAAGTGGGGACAAAACATCTGCTCACAGGCGGGATTATCAAAAAGGAAGAAGCTTCCTCATCACTCACCCTCTTTTGAGGCCAAACTCACACCTGCTCTAACACCAGCACCTCACTGAGCCTTAGACAGAGATTTTCCTGTCCTGCTCCCACCCTGGATCTATCAAAGGATTTTTCAAAATCCACCCCTAACAAGCTGGTGCACAAAGACATGACTACAACCCCCGGGGGGAAAGTACACTTTGAAACTTGGGAACGACCTCAGAATTGGATGTTCACATAGAGAAAAACTGTTGTTTAGGGAGAAAAAGCAGCCTCAAATGCTCACAATTTCATCATCCAAGTGAAGGACGATGAAAGGCAAGGACAGAGTAGAAAAAGCAACTGGGCACGAGCCAAGAGCCAAACTCAGGATCTGGGACGGTTCGACAAAGCAGTGTCAGACCCTGCTTAGCAGCTGCAGGGTTTATTTCCTCTTCTTCTTCTTTTTTTTATTATTTTTTTTTATTTTTTTGCAACACAGAGGATAAAATAAACACGCCCATGCTGACTGTCACAAAGCCTAAATTCCCCAGTGAACAGCAGCTCCCTTTCAGCCTCTGTGCAAAGCCCCTTAGGTGCTGCCCCGTGGTCCTGCAGCAGGAGCAGCCTGGCTGGGATTGCTCCCAGAACATCAGCTGCAGCTCCCAGCACCAGCACACAGCACGAGGCTTTGCTTTCTGCACGAGCTGCCTTTCAGCCAGAGAGTGGCAGCCACCCATCCACCTTCATCATTTTATTATTTTTTTTTTTGGCGACCGGTGTCATAAATAACTGACAGATCCCAGCTGTTTGGAGTTATGGTTTCTGATGGAGTGACAGCTGCTCCCAATCCCCCAGTCATCACCCCGGCAGTTCTGGAACATTTCAGCAACATAAAAATCATTGGAGATAATTTCAGTTTTGCATAATTTGGTTAGGCAAGCTGTGATTTAATGGCAATTATGACCTCCAAGGCAGAAGATGAGCTTGGAGGCTACTGGCTTCACACGACTTTAGCTCGGGGTGCAGCATCAGGGATGTTCCAGGGAGATGGCACTACAAGAGAAAAAAACCTTCTCCAGCAGCTGGAAATTGCCTTCCTTGGCTGGCAAGTGGAAACAGTGTTCCCACAGGAAGAGGCATACAAGGAAATTTGGAAGGAATAGTGCTAAGGAAAGCTTTGGGAAGAGACTGGTGCCAAAAGATGCATCAGGAGGTACCTTTTAAAGAAAAGCCAGGAAAAGGCTGTAGACTGGGGAGTGCCTTTGCAAACCCTTCTGTGTCACCAGTATCTCATGTGTTAACTGGTACAAACGTCCTCCTGGTCACTCTGAAAGCAAATCCTCCTCCTGTGACTGAGATGGGAGAGCTGGAACCAGGAATGGGCCGTGGCCTTTGCAGGCAGCTGCCTGCTCTGGGCACTGCCCTTTGCTCTCCCCTCTCACAGGGTTTCTCCTGCTCTGGGCTGTGTTGCCTCCTCTCCCTGGGTGCTCCTCACCCATCCCAGAGCCCCTTGGTTTGCATTTCTCCAGCTGTGACTGAAAGGAGCAAACCCTTGGGCAGCCAAGCTGTGCTGGGAGGTCAGCTGAGGGTGGAGAACCGTGCTCAGGAGCTCTGGGGACATCACGGTGTTTCTGGCTGGAGGCAAAATGTGGCTTAACAGCCAGAACAACTTCTGTTTGGAGCTGAGAAGGCCCAATTCCCTCACTCCATCATGGCTGTCAACCAGCTTGGAGTTTGCTGTGAGCTCAAGCTCAGGGTGGAGACCCGGAGCCAGCAGCACCCCAAAATCCAGTCCTTTAGAGTATTGCTACTTCAATTTACATTTGCTGACCTGGTAACTGGAGCTGCTCACCTTCCCCCACCAAAGTCAAGGCCAAGGTCACCTGGAAGTTTCTGGATGGTGGTCATTAACTCCTATTGCAGTTTGAAACCAGACCATAAATTTCATAGTGTAATAATGTAAAAATCAATAACTCTGTTTGAAACAATAGCTTTGTCTTCCATTTCAGCCGGCTCTGATATCTCCCCACAGACCACGTCCCTCTGAATCACACAAATAAAGAGAGAGGAGCCATGGGTGGCGGGGCTGCTGCTCCCCTGCCAGGTGCCCAGTCCCTCCATAGTTACAGATTCAATTAGTTCATTTATTCCTCTCTTGCAGTTAAACTCGAGGATGATTTAACAGGAAAATATAAGGAGCCTTTTATGCTCAGTCTCTCTGACATCCCGTCCAACACGGCGTCCCTGAGGCTTTCCATGTGAGAGCTGCCCAAACCCCTGCTCTCTATTGCCATGGGCAGCAGGGCCAAAACCCAAAATACTTCTGGAAAGATGCAGAACCAACTCACACAGACAAAAAATAATGGAAGTTCGCTCTTTTCCAGCTCTGGCTTTCTGGGCGAGGGAGGTCTGGCTTCCTTTGCTTGCTTATTTTCCGTTGTTTGCTGTAGCACTGGCTCAAAATATACATCGAGAAGCAGGATTGTCTTTCACATGTTGGTGGATGTGTGATCCTCAAAAACAAATTAGCACCGATTCACTTCTATATAGAGTGCAGCCGTCAGGGAATCACTCCTGAATTCACAGCGAAGGAAAGTAATAATGCTTCCAGCGTGCTAATCCTCTCCAAGAGCAGCCCCTGAACTCTCTCCTGGTGCTGGAGGCACCACTGGAAATTACAATTGTACTGAAAAAAATAATAAATAAATGCAGAAATTGGCAGGGTTTGTGCTAGTCCAGAGGATTTGTACCCTAATGTGGAACTCCCTGTTTAATTAGCACTCCTCTCTGTCTGCATCTCCTCCCCCTGCTCTCAAGCTAAAGAAAAAGGGGGAAAAAAGGAGGTCAGTGGTGGAAGTGGCTGTGGGATTGAAACTTGGCTATAGAAACTTGTTTAATTTAAATGCTTCTTTCAGGAGTAGCACACGCAGAAGCAGAGGGAGTGTAGAGTGTGTTTTCCCAGCATAATCTGCTCTGCTTAACCCCAATTCTGAGCACACCTTCCACGGCAGGGATGCCCTTGGTGGAAAACTGCAGTGGGATGCTGCTGGTCCTGTAGCTGCAGGTGCAGGGAACAACCCCAGTACCTCAGCTTTGGGAGAGGACTGTTTAAATCAGAGGCTGGGCTGCTGCTTGCAGCAGTTGGAGACAGATCCGGGATGGGATGGGATGGGATGGGATGGGATGGGATGGGATGGGATAGAATATTTCTGTTGGAAGGGACCTACAATGATCATCTGCTTCATCTGCCTGAAAACTAAAGCATATTCCTTTAGCTTGTTATTAGAGGCACTGTCCAAATGCCTCTGGAACACTGACAAGCTTGGGGCATCTCCAGGAAACCTGTTCCAGGGTCTGACCACCCTCTCAGTGAAGAAATGCTTCCTAATGTCCAGTCTAAACCACTCTTGGTGCAACCATTCCCACATGTCCTGTTCCTGGGCATCAGAGGAGACAGATCATTCCCTTTTCCTGGCTCTGCTGCAGGGTTTACTGTGCCCCTGTGTCTCACACCACCATGCACCTAAAAGCCACTGGGACCTTTCTGGAGTGCAGGAATGCTGGAGGGAAAGGCACATCTCTCAGTGCACGGATGAGTCAAATCCTTGGGTCCTGCAGTGGCTGGAGGAGTCAATGCACACCAGGATGCTCCTGCTTCTCCAGGAGAGAATGGCACAGACCAGGGAACACCCTGAGCAGGATTCCAGGCATGGATAGGGGTTTCACCAGCCACTGGCACTGCTGTCCTGACCCCCAGCAGGCACCAGGCATCCTCTGCTGTCCCCAGCACAGGACAGGGCTCTGGCAGGATTTGCCAGCAGCCTGCAGTGAAGCCGGGATAGAATTTGGCAAAGGACAGGGAGATCTCGAGGTCCTTGAGAAGGGACTAATAATTCCAATTGCCCCCAGGAAAGAAATACAGGAGGATGACTTGAGCTTAGTGGATTGTCTGAGGCGTCTCAGGGGATCATCAGATACTTCCACTCCCTTTTTGTCCTGAGGTGACAAGTTTTCCTTCCCATTCACAGAAATGCAAAGCAGTTCATTCACAGCAGTAATAAGAACGATGTCCTTTGTAAAACAGCCGGGGAATGAACCCTTCGAGGTGCTTTACAGCAAAACAATTGCAGATGAATTGACAAAACCTACCCCAGCTGAGCACCAGCCAGATCGGTATCAAACGCTGAACAAGCTCATGTGTAGAGAAAGCAGATTCACCAGCGTTTCCCTGCCAGCAGCTGGCCAGGAGCTACGGAGGGTTTCTTTAGGATCAGAAATACAGCCAAAACAGAGCAAATATGAGATGGAAGAGCAAAGTGACAGCTGCCCGAGCTCTCAGTGCACGCTCGGCTGCCCCATCCAGCCCACATCCACAGGAGATGGAAAAACTGGAGGCTGTGGAAAAGCGAGGATGTGCTGGATGGATCTTTAGCTGGCTGGAGCTGGGAGTGGACAGCAACCCAACACAGGGAGGCAAAGATGGTTTCATGCAAGCACAGCTAATAGGGAGGGCATTAGTCCTATAAACTTGTAATCCTGCTGAGGTCCCGACCCCAGCAGTGTCCTGTGCCACCGACATCCACAGGCGAATTCTGTACCGTGCTGCATGGGCTCCCTTTCATCATCCCTTTTCAGCCTTTCTGCATTTGAGATTTACTGGATGTCCTTGTGTTTGGTGGAGAAGAGGGCAAATTGGAGCCTGTCGTGTACCTTCTTCCTCATTCAGCAGCACATCATTCTGCCTGCAGCAGGGGGGAAGGAGACGGACGGGCAGGCATCAAAGCTGCCGGCTCTGTCACATTTTCTTCCCCCCCAACCAAAAAAGAAGTGTTGGCGTCATTTGGAGCCCAGCCCACAGCCTCAGGTCTCTCTCCCACACCCAAAAAGGGCAGCAGCACCTTTCCCTGTGCCCTTGGTCTCCTCTCAGGGCGATGCCACGAGCCCTCCAAGTGAACATCCCTGCGGGTCACCAGCCGAGTGAACACCGCAGATTCCAGCAAAACCCCATCCCCATGGAGCCAGCATGCTGGGTCATGAGCACAGCTGCCTTTCAGAGACCTCTCCTGTGCTTTGCACTGAACTTTTTACCAGCTCATGAAAAAGGCAGTGATAAAAGCAGAGCAGTGTGAATAGCTGAGCTGTGCTGCTCCTCTGGCCGGCATCCGGGGCCGTTCGGAGGCTTAATGAGCCGGTAGGAAATGCCATGTGCCCAGTTGGATATTGGGCATTGTCACTCTCCCACACAGCTCTTGGGGTGTGTGGGGATGTGGGAGACCTGAGGACTGAGCAGCAATGCTTTGCCAATCCCTGGAATCTGAATGTTTGGAGCAGTTGGGTGCTGGGAATTAATGCGCAAGCGATGAACGTGGTCAGGACACGGCGCTCTGCTCATATCCTGCTTTGTCTAGCTCCAGTGCCGGTATTCCATCCCAAAATATCCCCCTGAACATCCCTCCGGGAGTGGACTTTGTGGAGATGCTGCACATCCCCCAGCACCACGCAAATGCCTGCATTAAAAGCTTAATAAAAATAGCTTGATAACGGGATGTGCTCCCATCACCGGCAGCTCTCGAGCCCGCCGCCGATCCCTGTGCCTCCAACACAGCAAGGCCAAGTAATTACGGGATGGGGCTGCAAGGTCCTGACAGTCTAATTTCTATTAATTACAGCCTGTGCAGGATCCTGTCGCTGTGGAAAGGGGAGATGGGGAGATGGGAAATCGTTGCAGGGCCGGGAAGATGCTGAAGGTTGGTGGTGCCGACCGGCAGCGGCCAAAACATCCAGGCTGGCCACAGCAGGGAGGGGTTCACGGTGAGGAGCAACAGGCTGGGCTGGATGGAGTGATGGGGATGTTCTACCCTCCTCCTCCTCATGTTGTGGGGCTCGAATGCACGTCTTGCGAAGTTAAAACAAATTGCAAAGAGCGGAAATCGGCAGTTTTAAGGGAAAAGAAAAGAAAACAAAAATAAGATCTTGGCAGAAGGATAAAGGAAGGCAACTGAAATGCTCATTAAAACTCAGGGGGCCCATTTCCCTGTCCAAGTGGCCACATCTCTGGAGGTTCCCAGATCCTTTGAAATGCCTTGTCAGACAAAGACTTTCATCCTACCTGATTCTGGCTAAATTCATGGACCCAGAAATTTTCACTGGAAGCGTGAAAGACAGAGCAACTCCATTCTGACTTTTCACTTCCCATCTGATCGCTGTTGATACAATTTATTCCTATGACAGCATCTGCTGCTTTCATGGCTTTTTTATTCTGAAGTACAACTCGTCTTTGTTAGTCCCATTTTCAGGGCTTTCATCATTTGAGTCACAACATAAAAGGCATTTAAACACTCCTGCTTGGAAACCAGGCTGGGAGAGAGTGGGAGCAAGGAGATGCCATGTCACCCCCGTCCCAGCCCTCCTCTGGCACGGGATGGGCTGTCCTGTGGGTGTGCCACAACCCTTCTGTGCTCCCACGTGCCTCCTGCCAAGGATGGCAGGGATGGGGATGCTGTGGCTCCATTTTGGAGTGATGCTGTGAAATCCAGATGTGCTTTGAGGTGCAGAGCCCTGTAGACCACAACTCTGTTGGGGCAGCATCTCTCTCACCTACCACTGACCCATGGAGTGTTTCCATAGGCTCTGTGCCCTCCTCATCAGCCAAACCTCTCCTTAGACAACTAAAAGCCTTTTGCTCTGCAGCTCCACACCAGGCTATGGTGCTCAGCTCTCCATGTCCCTGTGCTGGGGGGCTCTGCCACCCCTCAGTGCCACCCACACCCCTCTGAACTCACCAGGGACCCTTGTACCCACCAGTGCCAGCAGATCCCGCTCTTCCAGGCATCTGCCGAGCTGCTGGAGGCAGGGGAGTTCAGAGCTACCCACAGAAAATTGGAGTCTAATAATAGCTCCGTGGTGTTGCACCAGCAGAGAGCTGGAACAGCTACGTCTGGCAGGGAGAGGCCACCGCTGGCTCCTGTCTGCTCAGCTGGAAGAACAACGCCTTTCCCGGGATCCTCCTCCCTGCAGCCCCCGCTGTGGCTGACAGACCACTCTCCACACTTCAAGGATTCCCTGGCCCAGCAGCGTGGCTCACACCACTCCCCAAACCCCTCCCCGTGCACACGGGGCTCCACGCCTGTGACAGGGTTTGGATCATGTGGAAAAACCACTGGGGGCACAGGATGGGCAGGACTCAGCCACCACACCCCTGCATGAGCATCTCTGGGATGTGGTGGCCTCTCCCCCTCCTGCTTGAATTCCCCTGCCGTATTTTCCACTCCAGCAGGCATTGCTGGCACCTGAGCATCCTCCAGCAACATCCCTCATCCCACCTGGTGTCTCTCATCCTGGATCCCTTCCCTTGTCCCCCAGCTCCCAGGAAAGTGAGCGCAGCTGGAAACTGTGCTGCTGCTTATTGGAATAACCTTTCAGGATTCATTTAATGCCGCTTGCTTCCACCCCACCTTTCCACCATCAGCACTTTACTAATTGCAACTTTTAACTCGTTGTGCCCGGGCAGCCCGAGAGCAGCAGCTGCTGTAAGGAATGGGGTGCCTCTGCCCCCCATCTCTCCTTCCTCCTCAAAGAGTCAGCCTAGTGAAGTGTGAACACCACACTCAGCCCAGCCTGCATGACCCCTGCTCCCAGCTCACCCCACAAGCTTCCTGCTTCGGGAAAAGATCACCCCAGAAGACCACAAATCCCAGGCAAAATCCCAGGCAAAATCCCAGCCAGCACCTGGGAGCATAAATCAGTGCATGGCTGGGCAGGGAAGAGGCGAGAGATCCCGAGGGCTATGGGAGCACTGTCTGCCTGAGACTTATTAAATTATGGCTCTCGAGTTCAGCATCTGAGCCCGGCGCGCCGGGGGCCGGGCGGGGGGGGGTGGGTTCCAGCCCCCTAATTCAATCACGGGGCAGAGGCGATGGCACGGCTGGTGGGGAAGAGCTGTTGCTGTCAACACAGAGAGAAGGAGGCTTCCACAGCCTTCCTGGGTGGCTCTGCCCACTGACCCCTCACAGCTGCATTTCCCAATGCACCAGGAACAGCTCCGTGTCGATGTTAAGGGATGGGGTCTGGTCCTGTGCTGGTGTGGCATCGGTGCCACCACACAGGATGGCTCTGATCCAAGGCCACCTGCACTGAAAGATGGGATGTTGCCAGCTCTGCTGCCACACAGCTCTCTGTCCAAAGAGAAAACGAGCCAAGAAACTACATTTTCAGAAAACGGAGGTGCTTTTTACGTAAGTGCAAGAGCAGGGCAGGAGGAAGGTGAGATGCTGTTTCCCAGCTGACACCATGAACCAGCGAGTGTGACTAAAACTTGGGAATGCTTTGCACAGGAGTTCAGACACTGTGGTGATGCCCATGGCATTGAAACCTCAGCAGCTGCTCAGGGAGATGAGGACAGAGGGACATAATCGGGCAGGAAAGAGAGGAGAGAGCTGGGAAGGCAGATGCTTTTCCCTGAAAGCATTTCCAAGGTCAGTGCTGGAAAGTGGAGCGGAGCGAGGGTTTGGCTCAGGCAGGGAGCGGGACCAGGCCGGGATGCTCAGTGGGAGGCAGAGGAACGCCCAGCTCCCACGCTGGCACCGAATTACCCAGCCGAGGGCTAAGTGAGGCACCCAGACAAGGTCACGGTCCCAGCGGAGCGGCGCGGGCGGCGAGCGAGCTCCGGCTCCTGCCTCCACGGCAGCAAATTCAATCGTGGCGAATAACAGAGTGGAACAAAATCCAGCAATGCAATAAAACCTCCCGGAGCCTTGTTCACCTGAAGCCTGAGCAGCCGGGGCTCGCACAGGAGGTGGCACGGCCTCTGCAGGCAACCTGGCAAGGGTTTGGAATGGTCCCTGGTGAGCTTTCAGCGGGTGACAGTTCATCCCGAGGCTCATGGGAGGAGGGGGACGGGCGGGTTTCTGAGCCAGGGATCTGAGCCAGCTTCTGAGAGCTGCTGATTCCTTAAGAAGCGGGGAGGTGAAATCCAATTGTGCAGCATCCACGGCTGCCATTAACCTGTCTGTGTACTCCCGCAGCCGCCCATCCCTCTCCCCTGACAGCCGGGGCTGCCCGGCACACGCTGCCCCGGCGGCCCGGGGATCTGTGTCTGCCTGCTGCAGCGGCACACGGCCCTGCCGCAGGCTTTTCTCCGGTGCTTCGTGCTGCTTCCAAGATGGAGCGCTGGCTAAACATCCCCTGGTGAGCTGGGGAGCGGCGGAACTGATTCCTGGGGAAGGAGAAATGGTGGCAGAGTGTGATGGGCGCTGCAGGAGGAGCTGCCGGGGCAAACCACAGCTCCCAGGAAGGCCAGAAAGATAATGGCATCAAACTTCCTTGAAGGAGGGTCCTGAGGACATTCTTTGGGAATTCCCCTTGGGCATTCAGCTAGTAGTATCATCTCCATCAAGTGAGCGTTTAGATCCGGGGATCTTGATGGCAGCTTTTGGAAGCACTGATGGGTTTGTGCCAGGGCTGCACGCTCCTGGAGGAGGTGGCCAGGTGGGCATGAGAGGGGTCTGCAGTGCCAGACATTCAGCTGGAGCCCCATCAGATGTGCCAGCAGTGGCTGGCGGGGGAAAAGTCAGGATCTGGACTTGCTTTGCTCAGCCCCACACTGTTCCCAGCCCACGGGAAGGCTGAGAGGAGGCTGGTGGAGAGGGGAAGGGAGAGGAGAGGTGGGGAGCAGGGAGGAGGTGCAGCCAGCCCCACCAACCGCCTCGCCTCTCTGCATCCCAGTTCCATTTGCAGATTTAATAAATCGAGAGCCAATTCCGACATAATTTCTTTCAAGCAGCTCCACCTCGCAGGTGTGCGGAATTTATTTGAGATAAAGAAAACCATTACAGAGAGACAGCAATCTTCAAAGACCACCTCGGAGACCTGAGAGAAATAAAAACACTAGCCCGTGCAAATGTGCAATTAAGTTTCAGAATACTCCTGCTCCATGAAAAGCTCCGTCCCTGCAGAGAACAGGCCTTTAAGGCAATTTTCCCAAACCCTATTCACCATTCACTCAAAAATGCCTTTTTAAAACAACATGTGATTTTTTTTCCCCTCCCTACTTCACTCCTCCTCCACCCTGCGCTTGCTCCATCACTTCCAGGTGGGACACAGACAGCTCTGGTGGGGATGTGGTTCCTCCCCATTTGGAGGGGGACATGAGGCACAGGAGGGGTCCCATCCACACAGGCACAGCTCTGTCACAACCTCCAGTCTTGTCAGATCCACAAACCAGGAATTTTTAGAGCTAGTCTTGTTATTCAAGGAGACCATGACACCAGCTTGGCCCCGCTTGGGGACAATTTGCCAACTATTCCCAGTTGAAGGATCTTCATATCCCTTATTCGTGGGTCATTCTCTGCTTGGCGATTAATTAAAAATGCATAATTAACCTGTGGAACGAACTGCCATGAGGTATCGGGGAGGCCAGGAGCTTAGCAGGATTCGGGGGAGGATTATATGTTTAAATGGATAATGAGAACATCTGGTGGTACATTAACAGGGATGAAGGAGAATTAGGGAGAAGAGCTTGGCCAGCCGCCGGCACGGGGTGCGGGAGGGCGACCACGGGGCTGGCTCAAGGAGGGCACTGCTGGTCCAGCCCCGAGCCTGGCAGAGACACCAACACACCCCTGCACCCTTGGGAAGCGTGATTTTGGGAATGAGTGGGTGTGTCTGGGGATGAGGCAGTGACAGAGGTGCCACCACAGGGCTGGTTGCCTTCGGGACAGCAGGATGGTCACAGTGCTGCCAGCTCCTTGCCAGAACACCCAACCCAGTGGCCACCTCTTGTCCATGGAGACCTGTGGCATGACCATGACATAGGAGACACCCTGCTAAATCAGCCACAGTGTCCTTAAAGCCCCAGGAGAGCAGCCATCAGCTGCAGCACTTCCTGCAGGTGACACCACGCTCGCGTGCGCAGCCATCCGTGCTGCTGGTGGCGAGCTCTGAAGTTGTGGCACGCGACCAAGAATCCAAGGAAAGTGCAGGAGACACAAGAGCGAGCCTCAGCCAACCTGGCCACGCAGGATATCCCAGCCCAAGGGTGTGCAGCCCATGCAAGAGGCGCTTCCAGGGGGTCTCCAGCTTCTGAACAACACGTGGCTCTCAGGACTGAGCCTGGCACGCACCTTCTCCCTGTGGCAGCATCCCTTATCCACCCCAGGCTCCACACAGGATCACAGACACCACCCACCATCCCCCTTGCACGGTGGGCACATGCCATGTGCTTTGCTTCACCTCTTTCCCCCAGCCTCAGAAGTTTTCTTAGAAAAGCCTGGCAGCCAAAGCCAGCGACTCCGAGAGCAAACTCCGGGCTGACGACAGGATTACTAAATCCCTGTCAGCAAACAGGGCTCAAGCAGCTGCTCTTTTGCATTGTAAATCTGCTGCTCCGCTGTTTGCACCAACTGATGGTTGTGCAAGGCCTGGGAACCACAACCTCTTGGGGTGAAAAGCACTGAGGGCTCTCAGCAATGTCCCCAAGAACTGGGGGGGATTCCTCTGCTCTTCATCCCACTGCATCGCCAGGCTCCTGCTTTGCAGCAGCTTGGAGAAGGAGGGGATGCTTAGACCTCCCAGCAGGACTCTGGATGCTCTCAATGTCCCTTCACCACTTTGCCAATCAGCAAGATTGGGCAACCAGAGGGATTTTGGGTGTCGTGGCCCCTCTGGACTCGCTGCCGCTCCCCTGGGACGAGGTGGCTGCAGCACATCGTGCTCAGCCTGCCGAGCACGGCCGGGGCCTGCCGGGCCGGGGTTAATCTCGTTGTCACACTTTCCCTCCTTCTTGCTGGCTCGGCGTGCTTTGACCCGCTGTGAAATTGTGGCCAACAGCACTGAATATTTTAAGAGCAGCAATGCAGTGATGGCCGCCCGGCGGAGCAGCAAGGCAGGCCGGGAGCTGGGCTGGGCCCTCACCTCCCCCCCGCCACCACCAACCCATTAGCACAGTTCAGGGAAACCTAAAAAATTCAAAAGACTCTGAAATATGCAGCATTTTTGCTCTCCCTGGAAATGACGCGCTTCGCTTCCCAGATGCTCCCGAGCAGGACGTTGTAAATAAGAGGCTTTGTGACACAGAGGGTGTTGCCAATGGGGCTGTGGGATGCTGCAGAGCCCAAAGTGACACCCCAATCCCTGTCCTGCCCCTCACTGGGGACAGAACCATGCTTGAGCTTGGAACAGCCCTGCACTGCCATCAATGCCCATCCTCGCTAACGCAGTGCAGCCATTAAAGGAGATTCCCCTCTCCCTCCTTGGCCTCTGCTGGCTGCTCCCTGCCCCTTTCCCCCCGGGGTATCCCCTCGGCACATCCCTCCTCCCCTCCTCCCTCCTCCCCTCGGCCGGGCGGGCCGCGGGTGCCGCAGGACCTGACGCAAACACCTGTCCTCAGCACTTCTGCTATCTGGGGCACAGCAGAGCAGCAGCGGCGAGGAATTAAAAAAAAAAAAAAAAAAAAAAAAAAAAAAAAAAAAAAAAAAAAAAAAAAGAAAGAAAAAAAAAGAAGGCCTATTTGCATAAACCTTCCAAAAAGAGGAGCTGGAGCCTGAGTCTGGAGAGCTGGAATATCAGTCAGGGACCACTGGAGCTGGTAGGAAGTGCAATAAGTATTTGGGAAGCGTCACCTGGACCTAGGCACGTTCTGCCACCAGGTCCCTGCATATCCCCAAAGTGCTGCCCCAGGGCTTGACACCCCATCTAGGAGTGACACTGGGACACTTTTGTATTCAGGTCTTAAGAGGGCAGATTAATCGCCATGTGCTGGATCTGTCATGCGCAGGGATATATATTCTTCTCAGAATTTACAAGTAGTTCTGTCTGAGAAATAAACAACTGGAGATAAAAATTACATTGTCACCGTGCAGGTGTGATCGATGGGCAGGACAAGCCTCGGACTGCCAGCAAGGTGCCACTGGCACAACCTGCCCAGGGGGTGCCAGCACCTGGGACAGCTGGGAGATGCCAAAGGGACTTTGGGAAAGGCAGTGGGAGGTACTCCACCAACCCCAGCCCGTTGTGTCTCTGTCCCAAAAGCCAGGAAAAGTGGGAACAGCCACCAAGGCCATCCCCAAGCGAGGCAGATGCAGAACCCTGGAGAAAACAATGCTGGTGATGGGTGACCAGGATGCAACCGTGGGAAGATGCCTGGAGCAAAGCAGTCAGTGGCAGAGGGGGCTGCAGCCCCCAGGTCAGCTCCTTGTAAAAGCCTCCTGGGCTCCGTCTCAAGCCCCAAATCCTCCTCTCCAGCGTGTTTCCAAGGTCAGCAATGGGCAAAAGACAGAGCCAGGCTGGCAGGCACTGGATTCCCCAGGGATCCAGCGAGAGAAGGATTGATGCAGTTTACACCAAGTCCCTTTCTCGTTTGGCTTCTCCTTCATCCTTCTCTGCTTCCCGAGGCTGCATTGCCTTGGCCCGGCTTGTCAGGGAGTGACAGAGCACATTGCCTGCTGGGGTCACTCCCTGGGGAGGGACAGGCATTGGCTCCCTCGCAGTTTAAATCTGAATTCACACTGAAAGCACTGAAAAAGCTCTGCGTGGCTCCTCTCCCCAGCCTTCGGCATCCTGAGGAGTCATGACTCGGCTCAGCCTGCCGGGGTGGAGATCCCAAAACCATCTGGGGACATCCAGCTGCCCCTGAGGCGGGTGCCTCGCTCCAGGCTGGCACCCAGCAGCTGGTCCAGCAACTGCCTTCAGTCTATTAATAAAGCTGGAGCAGCTGGTAGAGCATCCACCGCCAGTCCTCGGGATTTATCCACACCGCTCTGCCTTATCAGCCATGCTTTTCACAAGCACTTAAATTCAGGAGGAAAAGGAAAAAGTGAAATCAGATAGAAATGCAGGTCTGTTTGCTGTTTTCTCCAATGAAATGGTTCTGGGTAAACAGCAGACGCCTTTGATGAAATCCCAGCAGGCTTAAACAATAAAGCTGGTTACAAACTCAATCTGGCGCAGATATCAGATCTGAAATTGTTTCAAAAAACATGTCAACATTTTCTAATGCTGCTGCAAAACTTCCTCGGCACTTTGCCACAAGCTGCATCTGTGACGCAGGACCTGCGCCGCTGTCCCAGCTGGTGCTCCCACTGCTGCACTTCCCAGGGGGAGCCCTGCCCTGGCACCTCTGCAGCCCCCTGCCTGCTGGGAGACCCCGAGCTGCAGGAAGGTGCTGGGCAGCATCACCTGGGAGGCAGGAGATGCACACGCTCCCAGCCCCGTGCTCGGGACACTCTGGGTTGTTTTCCAGCTGTAAATGCAGCTCCCATGCCCAGGCACAGCCTGGCTGAGGCTTTGCAGTGCTGGAGGCCTGGCAGTGCTGGATGAGGGGCACCAGGCAGGGTGGGCATCTCTCTCATCACATCCCAGGCAGGGAATTCAGCTGCAGGTTCATCCCAGGTGTTACCAAGGACAACTGACTTTTCCATGGAAAAACAACTTGCAGAACGTTGTGGTGGCAGAGAGGAGACCAGCCTGGTGCCCCTCCTGGGTTCTGCCTCCTGTGTGCCACCTCTGCATCCTGCTGGGACACCAGGGCAGGATGAGGCTGCTTGGGGATGCACAGGTCCAGCTGATGGAATGCCTGGCTGGGGGCAAAGCTTGGTCCCCCTCCTATGGGTGGTGGGCACAACAGGGACCACCCAGTGCAGGGCAGCTGGGTCAGGGTGACAGGAAATCTGGCAGCTGCATCGGTGTTGGAGTGACAGGGACCATCCAAACCCAGAAAACATGCAGAGCTAGAGTGCAGTGAAGCAGGTCCTGCCAGTTACCTGGCACTGGCACTTCCCAAACTCTGTCAGCACCTGGGGTCTCTGGAGGACAGCAGGGGATGCAGCTAAGGGGGTAAGAGGATGAGGAGAAGGAGGAGGAGGAGGATGAGAAGGAGGAGGAGGCACACCTGGTCCCACCACAAACACGGACACTGTCTTGGCACTGGTTAAAAAGCCAGCACCAGCTCTAAAGGTAATTGGGGTCTCCCAAAGGCTCCCACCTCCACCCATAAGGGATGTGCTCCATTCATCCCATGCTGGATCCAGCCCTACACACGCCCCATCCCACACCCCAAGGAAGGCCCCAGCCTGGAGCTGATGCCTGACACAGCTCATGTCTCGTGTGGCTGTGATGGAGCAGCAGAACCTTCATCCCTCCCGGAACTGGAAATGACAAAGGGGATACAGGAGAGGAAAAACAGAGCACGAGGAAGAGGATGAGGAGGGTGGGCAGCCCTGGGGGGGGCAGGGGGCCAAGCCTGAGCTCCGGGGCAGCAGAGGGGATGTGGCAGAGCTGACCCCTCTGCGGAGGTTGCCGCTGCCATCGATCCCTGTTGCACTCAGGCTCATTAGGGCCGGGGAGCTGCTGCGAGCGGCTGCCGGAGGAGACAGACGGGGGGAGCTCTCGCTGTGGCTCCCTGGATCGTATTAAATATNTGGATGCTGGGAGGGAGAAGCAGAGGAAACGACTGAGCTGGAAAACGGGGACAGACCGTGTCAGGGCGTTCCCGAGGGATTCACCTGCTCTCCCAGGGGACACCCAGTGCTGTCACCCTGCAGAGATGCTCCCCTCCGAGCCATTCATCCCCTTCAGGGTCGGGACGAGCATCACCAGCACACGGGGGGAGCAGTGGGGCAGCTTCCAGTCCCCATCCCACACCAGCCCCGTCTCCAGGGATGCGGGATGGGGGGGATGCCCAAGGCAAAAGCACCTCAGAGCTTGGGGTATCCCCCCGCCCCGGGCCGGGAGGTGCCCCCCGCATCCAGGCTGGGCCCCGGGAGCGGCCGCGCAGTCGGCACTGTTTCTATTTCGAGAGGAGCTCTACTGGAAAAGGAACAAAAGCCGAGGGAAGCTATTTATAGCCGCCTCCTTCACACCAGCGCCTCCTCCGCCCCAGCATCCCGAGGCCGGGGGGGTCCCGGAGCCTGGCCCGGGCTCAGCCCCACTTCCAAACCCCCTCCACGTCTGCGAGCCAACATCTCCATCTGAAAACCAGAGGGAATAATAAGCCGGGGAATATCTGCCGCCGAAGCAGAACTGGCTCGGAGCAGCGGTTTGCCAAGTTACCCGGCGGCTCTGCCCAGCCACAGCCCCGTTCCCCGGGGGATTTGCCGCTGCCCAGCCGGGATCTGCACCCAAAAACACCCCGCGGGGACGGATTCCACCACCTGGGGATGCTCCTCTTGTCCCTGGCCCTGTCTGCGGCTGGCAGGGAGCAGGAAGAGCCGAGTAGCTCGGGCAGACCTACTTTCAAGGCTTTAATCCTTTTTGCTTAAAGAATCTTTTTTTTTTTTCCTCTCCCCTCTCTTTCTTTTTTTCCCTTTCTTTGCCTTTCCGCGCGGCAAAGATGGGGTCTGATCAGAGGAGAGACGCAGGGAGCTGACAAGCTGCGGCGTACGGAGAGAAAGGAGAAAGAAATACATATTTATTACCCTCAATTATTAAAAAATAGATAGCAGCAGATCTTAGGCCCTGGCAGAGGCACTGCAGAGTCGTTTGTCTGAGGACTATTTTGTTTTTTAAATTCCATTGAAATTATAATACGCCGGGCTTGTTAGCACAAACACCCCGGCACATCCCTGCCGAGGGGGGATCATCCCGACCCCTCTGCTGGCTCGGTGTGCCTCCCGCAGGGTGGCTGTACCCAGCAGCCGATGGGATGCCGAATTTGCAGGCAGCAGGGAGGGAAGGAGGGAGGCTCAGGGAGGCAGGAGCTGGCAGCGGATGCAGCCGGCAGCTTTTGTCCCCCTCTGCCTTCCCCCCGCGGGGATCAGAAGGGCTCTGCCCGGGCCACATGGACACCCAGCTGGGTGAAGGTCTCACGGACAAGATCTTCACCCAGGTCACCTCGGGCCAAAAAAGCCCCGGGACATTCTCCGTGCCCGAGGACGGGCTCTGCACCCCTCGGGTGGCACCGTGGGGGTCCCGCGCTCACGGGGATGGGGTTTCCCCGAGCAAACCAATGCAAACGCTGGTGCAAATGCAGCTGGAAAAAAATAGAAAGCGGCTCCCAAGTGCGGCACACGGGGCTGGCGGAGCCGCTGGCACCTCCCCTCCGCTTGCAGGGCTGCTCCGTGCGGAGCCCTGCCAGAGCAGCAGCAGCAGCAGCCAAATTCCCTCCCCGGTAAACAGAGGCTGCATCCTCCCGTGTGATGGCGATGCCGGCACTTCGGGAGCACGTGGAGCACCTCCGACACCCTCCGGCTCCGGCACCGCGCTCTCCCCACACTCGGGACCCGTTTGGATGGGCTGGATCTCCATGGAGCCGCTGTGCCATCGCCTCCCCAGGGCCAACCCCGCTGGCCATGAGAGGCACAGCCGTGAGAGGAACCAGCTTTTGGCACCACAGAGCGGTCACGGCTCTCCCGGCCCAGGCAGGAGCATGGCTAAAAGCTGCTCACCAAAGCTGGGCGGGCTCCAAGCTGCCGTGCCGGCTCCGAGCCGCTGTGCCAACACCACCGGGAAGCAAGGAGCCAGCGGGCACATATGCTGTTCAAAAGGAAAAGGAGCTTTCTACACCAAATGGAGCATTTTCTGCTTAATAACCCCCAATCCTAATCTGTGCAAAGAAGATTGCCCCCCGCATCTTCCCGTCCTGCATCTGCTGCTCGCCCTGCCCGCACTCAACACCCAGGCAGAGCCCCGGCTGCCCCAGCAGCACGTGCCCTCAGCAGGAAAAGCAGGAGAAAGATCAGCCACGGGGAAAAGGGGCGATGCCCAGCACTGGGCTCATCTCCTCTGCCAGCACCGAGCCGTCACCGTTTGTCATCAGCAAAAATAATACTCCTAAAAGTGTCCCCCCTCCGACTGCCGGGCGGCAGGCGCAGGGCTGTGGGTTTCCATGGTGATGCTGCTCCGCAGGGATGGCACAGGGGGATCGGTGGGATTGGTGCTTCCTCCATTTGGGAGATGGGACGTGGTGTTGACATCCGGAGCGAGGACAGCACCAGCCCTGCTGCTGGCACAGGATCCTGAGGCTGAGCCAGCTCTCTCCACCTTGGGCTTGAGCAGCGTCACCCAAAATAGCAGGGGAAGAGCAGCCTTGCTGGAGAGGACACGGATGCTCCTGTGTCCCAGGGTGCTCCTGAGGCCATGCCCTGGATCCCCAGCTCCTCCTCATGACTCCCACCAGGATCCCCCTTGCTCCCGGCCTCATGGCTCTCCCTCCAGCCTCCCACTTGTTGCAGCTGCTCTTAAATCACACTTCAGCCTCCTTTGGTGGGTTCTGAACGAGGGCAACACCTCACCCATCTCAACCTGCTGGGAACCCAAACAACAGCCACCACTGCTGGGGTGTGGGTGCTTGTGCTGCTGCTGCTGCTCCACCAAAGTGCTCTGCAAACATAATCTGCTCTTAATAACCCAAGTCTCTATTGATCGTGGCTGAACCCTGGAATTGCACTTTGCAAGCAAAGCCCGAGTTTTTGGCTGTTTGGGGGAGACTGGAGCAGCTCCCTAGGGTGGAGATGAGTGGCAATGTCACCCAGGGGTGCCCCAGTGTGGGACATAGTGGGACAGGTGATGTGGGGCTGAAGTGGCCATGTCCTGGGTCACTCCTCTGTGAGGGGGCTTTGCCTCTACACTCCCACAGGGGCACTGCCAGGAGCAGGGGACACCCCAGTGGGAGACAGCCCTGGTCACACCTGGCCACCAGCACGTCCCTCCAGGCTCCCACACCTCCCTGCCTGGTTTTTGCCTTCAAACAAGATTTTGGCTCTTGCTGTCAAAACCCATCAGCGCTCCAGCAGCTTCCAGCAGCCCAAGTTCCTGCCCGGCCCCAAGGCAATGACATCCCACTCATGGGATGTCATTTGCCTCATCCTGCAAACCACGGAGCCCCACTGCCCCTGCTGCTGGCCTGTGCCACTGGCTCCAGCACTGCCAGGTGCTTCAAGGAAAGATGGGTGTAAAATCACACCAGAAAATGCAATATTTTTACGTCTCCCCAGCAGGTTCACCGATGTTTTTAGGGCAGCGCTTCGAGGCCACCTGGAGTGTCACCCACAGCTTCCAGCACCCAGAGGGGGCTGCAGGGTGCTGGGTGTGGCATTTTAGGCAAAAGGTGGGAATAACATCCATAAGAGCCAAGTGTGGCCACGGCTCTGGCCCTGCCAGGGTCCATCAGTGCAGGTCACTGAGTGGTGGCAGCTCTGACTCCAGGTCCAGGCAGGTCTCGTCTGCCCAGCCCTCCTCACCCCCCCAGCACCGCCGCAGGGACAGCCTGGGCCGCATCCTGACCCCCTCCCTCGCTTCCCCGGGCACAGAGAGCTTGTGGCTTCCTATCAGCTCTTTATGAAATTAAACTTTTATAAGCAGAAAGGTTTCTGGGCTCTTGGCTCCCCGGCGCAGGAGCCGCAGCCCAGCCCGCGCCTGCACCTGCCCGCTGACTGCTGCCCTGGCAGGGGGATGGAGGCTGGACGCCCTGCCCATGGCATGAGCCATGGAAGGGACTGGGCTGTGGCTGCCCATGACCTTGGTGTCCTCCTTGACCTGGAAATCTCCTCCTCCTGCATCGCCAGTGTTGCACTCCTGCCTGCGGCCACCTCTGACAAGGCTGTGCCACCCTCAGCCGGGACGGAGCTGCACCCCATGCTGCCACCCGCTGCCACGCCACCAGGGACGTCCCACTGCACAGCACCCACCCTGAATCCCACCAGTGACTCCACGGATGAAGCTCATGGGGTGCAAGAGGCCCAAAATGCCCCCAGGGACAGCATCACTCGCTGCCATCCTGCTGCAAAGCAAACGACTTTGCCCGTGTGGCACCGCCTGTGAAGCCGTGTGGCACCGCCTGTGAAGCTGTCCCTTTGGAGCTGCCACCCTTGGAGGTGTCAAGCACGGCACAGCTCCTGCTGCCTCACGCCCTGCCATGGCCCCAGCCTCACGCCTGGTCCCCGGCTGTGGCAGTGCCACCACCAGCCCGCGCTGCCACCCACCAGCACAGCCTTGCATTGCCACCATCCTTGACAAAACCAGCTGCCCCAGAGCCCCACAGAGGGGTTTGGCCCCAGCAGCAGCTGTCCCCTTGTCCCCTTGCCTCACAGTGGGATGTCCCCTCTGCACCCCGCTTGGGGTGATGCTGGGGATGGGGACCCCCTGCCCGGGCACACCTGGCCATGGTGAGGCAGGGAGGGGAGAACCTGTGGGCAGGATGGAGGCCTCCTCTAACTGCCTGTTGAATTATTCAGGAACGGTATTAACTTATAAATGAGTGTGTTTGACTGATTTTGTGGTTGATGTACAGATAAATTCTAATGAAAGACAGCTACAAGATTTTAAATTATTAATTAGACTGCCACTTAACAAAGCCTATTTGGCACTCTATTTCCTTGCTTAACAAGACAAAAACTTTAAGAATAGGTTTTGCTTTAGCCCACAGGCTCTTCAATTTGCATTTTGTTTTTCTAGCTCCACAAATGAAAGCTGTAGATCTTGACCTTAACAGGCTACCCCTGGTGGGATCCAGCCCTGCCGGCAGCCTCGCTGCCTGCCTCCACCTCAGGCTCCCACTTTCCCAGCCTGGATGATGCTTTTCCTCCAGCTGGCTGCACCAGGGCTGGCAATCGAGGCTGGGAAGCAGGACTGCTCCTAAGGCTTGGGGTTTGTTCTCAAGTCACCCAGCCGGGTTGGGTTAACACGCCAAACAAAGCTGAGGCGGGAGCCAGAGAAAGAAGCATCCGAGTGCGAGGCCACACAGCCGCAAGGTGACATTTCTCCCAGCGGGAAAAGGCATCTCCGGGGTGGCAGCGGGGGCTCTGCCCTGCCTGGGGGTCCTCACCCCACTGCCGGGGCTGCAGGCACAGGGGTGGCACCTCCTGCGCTGCCCGAGCCTCGTCGGAGAGGGGCATGTGCTGCTGGTGGCGAGGGCTGGGCCTGGGGCTGTGTGGCCGCCCCCTCCCTGGGGCAGGGGACAGCAGTGGGGGGCCCAGCCGGGGTCCCCCCGCATGGCACCGCTGTCCCCAGCACCTCCCCGGGAGCGGCCCCGGTGCAGAGGGGCCGGGGGTCCTGCCCCCCGCCCCCCACCGTCCCGGACCCCCCGGGAGGGCCGGCTGCTCCCCTGGCCGTGATGTCACAAAGCTCCCCGATGATGTCCCAGGCGGTTGCCATGGAAATCGCGTGATGTCACAGCGGAGCGATTCTCCTCGGGGGGGGCCG
>VZRH01001300.1:6614-24419 GCA_013397555.1 Urocynchramus pylzowi | reverse complement strand
GCCCGCCGGTGCGCGCCCGAGCTCGATCTCTCGGCCGGCGACTGCTCCGGCCTTGCGCGGGGATCGCTTAGCGCTGCCTTCCGCCTCCACGTGCGCCACAGCCATGGCGGCCCCCGTGCGGGCCGGGAGCGCGGCCCCGGTGCCCGCCAAAGGTGGGCTGGGACCGGCTCAGCGCGGGGCTCCCGCCGCCGCTACAGGGCGCTGCTTCGGTTGCCTCGACGGGGGAGGCCGGGCCGGTGGCGGGAGGTGGCTCCTCCACCGTCCCGGCCACCCCCGCCGCCGGCCCGGCCCAGCTGGCCCTTTGTCGGTTGTGCCGTGGGCCGTGCGGGGAGGGTTTGGTGGCTCGTGAGTGCCGGTGTTGGGCTGGAAATAGTGAATAATCCCCCTGCTGTCACTCCCCCGCTGCACTCTGGCATCGCCGAGATGTAGGGGGGCGGCCGCTGCCGGGGGGCGGCTTCAGGATGAGCTCCCGGGGATGGATCACCGGGGCTGGGCGGCTTTTTCCCGGTGGGATAACGGGATCCCCTTGGAGGGGAAGCGGCGGTGCAGTGGGGTGTCACGGGGTGCTGGCCGATGAGCCCTGAGGGGCTGTGCGTGGGGACAGCCGTTACCGCGGTGCTTTCGGGGCTAACAAAACCCGCCTTGTTCCCCCAAAAATCGCCAGCAATCTGCCCCCGGCGTGCAGGGCAGGACCTCACCCCTTTTCCCCGCTGATCCCCAGGACCTCACCCCTTTTCCCCGCTGGTCCCCAGGACCCCACTCCTTTTCCCCGCTGGTCCCCAGGACCCCTCGCCTTTTCCCCGCTGGTCCCCAGGACCCCAATTCTTTTCCCCTCTGGTCCCCAGGACCCCACTCCTTTTCCCCGCTGGTCCCCAGGACCCCACTCCTTTTCCCCGCTGGTCCCCAGGGCTTTGAGCAGCGCGGCCCAAGGCGTGGCTGAGCCGCTGGTGGCCCGTGGCGGGCGGGCTCCCTCCCCTCTGACGGCTCCTCGCTGTCCCCTCTTTGTCGCCCAGCCCGAGCGCGGCACGTGGCCCAGCAGATCCCTGAGGAGATCCTCGGGAACGCGGAGCTGCGGGAGGCGGCGGGGGCCCTGCCCTCCAACTACAACTTCGAGATCCCCAAGACCGTCTGGCGCATCCGGCAGGCTGGGGCCAGGAAGGGTGAGCGCTGCCCCGGGGGACGAGCGGGTCTGGGGCTGCTTTGTGCTGCTCAGCCCCCCGGTGGGACCCCCGTGGGGCGGCTGAGGCTGGGGCTGAGCTGTTGCCGCGCCCCCGGTGGGTTTAGGCTCTGTTTTGGCGAGCTCTGCTCCTCTCGAGGGCGGTTAATAGATCTGTATCTCTGGATTATAATCACATTGGACAGGACAGGTTGAGCTGCGTGGACCTGTCAGGCTGGAGATGTGTCTGGGATGCTGGCCAGGTCCCTGCTGTGCTCCTCTTGCCTCTCTCCTCTCTCCCTGCGCTTTCCTGACGCGCTGCTGGGGCCGGGAAGGGGGAGCCCCACAACACCTGGGGGGCTGGCAGGGCTTTGGGCCGCGCTGCTCTCTGGTCTGAGCCTTCCTCAGAGGGTTGTGTAGCCCCAGAGGAGCGAGGAAATGATCGTGGAGGCTTCGGGAGCGGTGCCGGGGCTTTCCCCGCACAGCCTGTGCGTGCCAGCGAGCAATGTGTGAGCAGCTAGGGGGAGCAGGGCTCGGAGCCTCCCCCTCCATCCCCGGGTGTCACCCGCGTCCCCACCCTGAGTTCGCCTGCGGCAGGGGCTGCTCGCGGGGCTGTGAAAGGCTTTGTATCCACCTGGGAATGTCTCTGCCTGCTGCCACCGGGCTGGCAGGGCTGGCAGGCGTCACGGGGATGTTCTGGAAGCTCAGCCGATGCCGGAGGGTGAGGGGCCCATTCCGGCTGTGGGGTGGGAGTCAGGGCTGGGCGTGTCCCCTCAGGGCACGGCGGGGCCGCCCAGCCGCGCTGCTCTGGCTTTCCTTGCTGTGTTTTGCTGCTTGGCACCTCCTAATTAAATGTAAATATGCGGCTGGGATTTAGGCTTCCGAGCTGGGAGCGGAGCCCATCAGCCAGCCAGCCGTGCTGGGATTTAAAAATCCGCCTGTGCAGAGACCAGCCAGGGGCTCGTTGCTGGGGGAACGCAGCCTCCCACAGGGCTGTAGCCAGCCCTGCCTGTGCCCTGCCTGCTGGGGGGTCTGGGGGGGTGGGGAGCACCCCTTTCCCCCCTGTGCTGTGAGGGTGGGGAGCGAGCCAGCTGCCTCCTGCCAACCCCCTGTTTGCAGGTCTGGGGTGGAGGGCAGCCCCAAATAGTCTCAAATGGGCTGAGGGATGCTGGGATGTGGAGCCTTCATCCCTGCCAGGGCAGGCAGGGGCTGGCAGGGCATGTGCAGCTTTCTTTGAGCCCTGCAGGCTGGAACAGGGTGGGATCAGCCTGATTTGAGCCAGGCCTTTACCGAGCTCCACACTGGCCAGTGGGATGGGCCTGGAAGCGTGGGGATTTTGTTGGAGGGGAATCTGGAGAGAGTGTTTGGATAGATAGCGTGGAAGCTGGGATATCTTAGTGGGATTGGGAGGTGAAACAACAACAGGATTAACGGGGCCTCCTTCATTCACCTCCTCCATCATGGTCCCTGCTCCTCCCCACCACCCCGTGGGGGGCTCCTGGCTGGACCCCAGGCACTGGGCAGTTGGCTGGCCTTTGGAGGAAGAGGGATTGTTCTGTGAGGAGGGAGCAAATGAGGAAACATAATTTGTTGTTGAATAAATTCCTGCAAGGCACAGTGCTGCGGCTGTTGCTGGCCACCCTCCTGAAATGGAGAGAGAAGCTGCGAGGGAGGTGTGGAGAAGGGCAGTGAGGATGATCAAAGGTTTGGAGCAGCTTCTGTATAAGGAGAGATTAAATAGGTTTAGATCCTTTAGCTGGAAAAGAGGTGAACGAAAGGGGATATGATAGGGATGTAGAATTGTGAATGATGTGGAGAGGCTGAACAGGGGATGATTATTCACTCTTCCTTGTACCAGGAGAACCAGGGGCACACGTTTACATTATTAGGAGCAGGTTTAAAATAAACAGAAGAAAGTACCTTTTGCTGTACAGCACATAATTAAAATCTGGAAGTCATTACTGTGGGAAGTGGGAGAGACCAGCAGTGTCAGCGGGTTCAGAGAGGGATGAGGTGTGTGCACATGGAGAGTGGATACAGCCCAAGGCAGGACAGTCTGCACCCCAGCTGCCAGAGCCACCCGGGTTTTTGGCCAACACCTGGCTGGTTTGGGGAGGGTGATTTGTGGCTGTACCTTGAGCTGGTCCCCACTTCAGGACGTCCCTTCCAGCCCCTCCTAACCCCGTGGCTGTTTCTCTTCCCAGTGGCCCTGCAGATGCCAGAAGGGCTCCTCATGTTCGCCTGCACCATCGCTGACATCATTGAGCGGTAAGAGCACGGCTTTCCCTGCTTCCCTGGGGGGCTCTGGGGCTGGGGGCTATTGCTGGGGATGGATTGGCCACCGGGCAGGATGAGGCCCAGGGCTATGGATGAGGAGGTGCTGTGGCTGAGGCCACAACCCGGCTGGGCACATCTGGGCAGCGCCGTGGCGGGTCACAGGGCCCTGCTACCAGCCTTGGGGACAGGGACCGGCACGGTGCCAGCCCAGCCCTCGCTGCTTGGCTTCTCCTCCCCCCTCTGCTGTGCTGGGAGCTGCTGACAGGGGGGTGATGCCAGCCGGGGTGATGCCAGCCCGGGTGATGCCAGCCCGGTGCCCGCGCTGGCCACGGCAGCGGGGCCACCGCTGCGGCAGGAGCCAGCCTCCTCCCCTGGCCTCTCCTGCCTCTGCAGCCACCTGCCCTGCCTGCAGGTGCTCAGGGACAGCCTTGCTGCGGCTCGGGAGGCTTGAGGCCACGGTGATGGCACGGGAAGGGTCACTCCTGCAGGGTCACCCCTTCGGCACGGCTCAGAGCTCTCTTGGTTTTTCTGTGCCGCTGGAGAGGAGCTGGGCTGTGCGGTGACAGCGGATGCAGGCACCTCGCAGAAATTGGCGTGATCTGCCTTCCTCCACACCCGCCACGGCCCCCTCCGCAGCCCCTCTCTGTTTTAGCACAATGAATTAGTGCTAATAGCACTCGGTGCCTCGTCTGCCATCGGGGGTCGTGGCACTCATTAGCAGCTGCTTTGCCGAGGCCGGCAGCCTCCCCTCCCCGCGCTGCCGTGCTGGGTGGGAAGGCGGCCGTGCCCCGCGGGCTTTGTCCCCGCTGTGCCATCGGCAGCCCCACACTCGGTGGCTCGGTGGGAGGTGGGCACGGGCAGGGGACGGGCGCGGGGGGCAGGGGATGGCTGCGAGTGTGGGCAGCTCCACGTGGGTTTGTCCCTTTAAGCGGAGCTGCCTCCTCTCCGGCTTTGGCACCCAGCCGCTTTCATGTCTCCGACTTCAAAGGCAGCGGATTAAGGGGCTCTTTTATCTGAATGAAACCTTAAGCCCCACTTCCCGGTGCATGGTGGATTCCAGGGTGTGGAAAGCCAGGGTGCCGCTGGATTCTGGGGTGCTGGCATCCTTGCTGGGCTGGTGAGGGGTGCTGGTGGGAGGTGGGTGCTGCGTGGGTGGAGGTGCCCAGCCAAAGGAGGGGATGTGGGGGCACTGATAGGATGGTGCTTGGATGTGGGATGGCTTCAAGGCTGAGCAGGAGGGCTGTATCCTTCCCTCACTGCCACCATGCAGCACCCAGAGACACTCCACTGCCACTCCCTTACTGGGAGCACTGGGTGCCATCCGTGACCCTGGCTGGGGATGTGGCTGTGCTGGGTACCAGCTGTGGGCAGGAGTGAGCCCAGCCCTCTCTGGAGGACACACTGGGGACCCAGTTACAGTGCTGGAGGTGAGGTGTGAATCGGCAGGTGGCCTCGTTAGTTCCTGCCTCTTCCTGCCATTAATATTCATCGCCAGCATTAATGTGGAATGGAAGCTCGGCCACCCTCTCCTGCTGGCCCTCCTCACCCAGTGCTGGGGCCGGATGAGCCTCTGACGTGACAGGAATCGCTGCAGCTGTGTGCTCTGCCTGCTGTCACCAGGCTGGGGACAGAGGCTTGGGGTACCATCAGCCCTGGGCTGGTGTCCCCTTCCTCCTGGTGACAGAGAGGATGTGAGGGCAGAGCGTGACAGGAATGCCTGTGTGCCTGCTGGGGGCATTGCTCAGCGAGCAGCCCCTTTTCCCAGCCCATCCCCACAGCCTCCTGCCCTGTCCTTGCTGTGGGAGTTTGGGGAGGGAGTTTCCCCTCCCCTGCATTCTCTGCTGCTGGCTGCAGAGCCATGCCCGGGGTGGTGCCCCTGGGGTGACAGTGCCCACCCCTGTGTGTTTGGGTTGAACTGGAGCCGTGTCAGCTGCCACTCAGATGGAATATTTATCCCTTCTGCTGGAGCTGCCTTTTAATAGAATATTTGTGCCGTGGCCCGGTGGTGCTGGGGAGAGCCGAGAGCGGGGATGTGGCTCACGCCCCCGCATCACAGGCGGCTCGAGGGGGACACGGTGCTCGCTGTGCGTCTGTCTGTCCCCGTGCAGCGGGATGGCAGTGTCGCCACGTCCCTCGCTGCCATGTGGGAGTGAGCAGGCCCCCGGGGAGCTCCGCGCAGTGAGGAGGGGAGGGGAGGGGAGGCCAGGTGGGGCCTGTCTGATTGCACTGCCGAGCCCCGAGGGGCTGCGGGGATGAAGATGCAGCCGAAGCATCACAGCCACCGCCGGAAAGGCCGGTGGGGTTCTCAGCCTGGAGCCTTTGAAATCGAGAGCACACTCGGAGCATTGACCGGTGTGAGGCCAGTTAATTACCCTTAATAGGTTTGTCATTGTCAAAGCCGTGCCGGGGCGAGCGGCCCGGCTGCGGGGGGGAGGCGTCGGGGCCGGGGTCTGGGCGCTGCCGGCGCCACATCACGACACTCCCGCGGCACCTTCCAAATTGGCTCCATTTGTCACGGCTGATGTAATTCGGCTGAGAGGAACTCGTGCTGGGGGGCGGCAGCGTGGAGAGCCGCGTGGGGGGAGCTCGGACCACGGCTCGGGGAGGGGCAGCCCCCAGCCCACCTGCCGGCATGCTGGGGAGGTGGCAGTCGTGTCCCCCTGCGCCACCAGCTTGCAGCTGGGGGCTGTGCAGCCAGAGCAGACCCCAGCTCCCCTCCCTCCCTGCCGGGGCTGGAGCAGACGGATCAGCTGGGCTCTCAGCTGGGCTTTTGATGCCGTGTTAATAAAGTCGGCTGTCAGGCTTCGCAGCTGCTAATCCCTCTGTCTTCCTGTGCCACGCCGGGGTGAGAGGCTCCTGCTAATCAGCTGAGGCTTGGTGGCAGGGATGGGCCGAGGCAGGGGGGTCCAGGGGTGTCCTGATGCCCGCAGAGGCTGCCCTGTCACAGCTTTCAACACCTCCCAACTCCCAGTGGCTTTTGAAGATCCATGCGAGGCGGTGCTGGAGGCGCACAGACCATCCTAGTCTCATCCTGGTGACTCAGGAGCATACAGGGACTTTTTGGGGTGACAGCAGGTCCTGGTTGAGCAATAAAGAGTTAAACATCTGTGTGCACAGCCCAACAACTGTGGCAGAGCTTGAAATGCCCCACTAAGGCCAGGACAAAACAGGCCCTGACGGATGGTGTGCCCCACAGTGCCCGGTGCCATGGCTGGTGTGCCCAGCAGGTTCCCAGTGCCAGCAGGTGCCAGGTCCCTTGGCCAGGCAGGTCTGCCTTGTGGCACTGAGCAGTGTGGGACTGAATGCTGTGATGAAGCTGGCAGCATCACCAGGAGGTCCCAAAAGGCCACCCTAGCAGAGATCAGGATCTGGCCTCAGCTGCACAGCGCCGTGGCTCTGCTGGCCAGCACTGCCTTCCCTTCTCCCCTCGTCCTTTTCAGCACAACCTGCAGGCTCTGGCAGCGGGTGCACGCTGTGCAGGGGAATTTAATCACTGTCATTAACCACACAACAGCATCATTAGGAGGAATGAAGTTCTCACTTCATTGGAGATGTTCAAAACCTTCTACCCGGGTGGTGGCTGCGCCAGGGGGATTGGGCCGGGGGGAATGTGTGGGGTCTATAGGGCTGTCACCTCCCAGGGCTGGGATGTGCCAGCACACATGCCACCTCCTTGTAGCCCACAGAGCTCTGGGTGGTGGAGAAGGGACAGGCACCATCCAGACACAGGATGGTCATGATGCCTTTGCAACCAACGTGCACTGACCCTTGGTTTGCTTATTTTGGTTTTTTTTTGCTGCTATGGGACCAGCAAAGCTGGGGTGCCCTGGGCCATGCCCCTTGAGAGGTGGTGTTTGCCCTGCCACCTTTAGTGAGGACAGAGTGGGACAAAGTCCCCTCAGGGGAGGGGACCCAGCTGGAGATGGTTCCTCCAGGGGGGCTGTGGGGACACCCAGCTCTCCCCATCGTGCCCTACTTGCAGGAGCTCTGTGGGGCTCCATCATTGCCCAGCTGCAGCAGGGCTCTTCCAGCACCAATTGCAATAAAATTGCAAACTCATTATTTTAATTATGTGCAGCCTTCCTGTGCTAATGAAGTTGGGAGTGTGGTAATGGGGCTTGGTGATGGGCTTCTCCACTAATTAAGTGCACTGCTCTCAGCCAGGGCTGGGCTCAGCCCCCACAGCCCAGGACAGCAGCACCCACGGGTGTCCTGGGACATGCTGGGTTTGGGCACAGGGCAGGCAGTGGGGGTGCAGTTTGTGGGTTGATTGTGGAGTGGTTGTGAGCTATTTGAAAGGTCACATGGAGGTGAGGCAGGTGGCTGTGAGGCAAGGGGCATTTTGCACCGTGTCCCTCTTCCCAGCACAACATGCAGGCACCCTGGCATCCCAGTGCTGCCTGCATCCTCCCATAGCACAGGGGTGCCAGGACTGGCCACTCTCAGCCCAGTCCCCTCAATCCCCTCCCCACCAAGGGCTGGTGGACACACAGGGGCTGAGGACTCATCCCTGCTGGGGAGAGCAGCTCTGCCTCACGGCTTGAGGACCAGCACTGTATCATTCACACGCTGCCAAGGGACCTTGCACTCCTGCCAGCAGCAAATGCTCTCATTCATTTTTCGAGGGGCTGGGATAAATCAGGGCTGCTCCAGCCAAGTGCCTGTGCTCAGGGGACAGGGACTGGCTACCCCATGCTTGGAGACATGCAGGCCCCATGTGTGCATGTCTGTGACCCAGCGTTTTCAGCCCCAAAACTTGTCTCTGGATTGCTGCTGCTGTGCTGGGGAGCAGGGCTGGGAGGGCCTGGGGGTCCCAGCTGGGATCAGGGCCAGGACCTGGCCTGCCCTGGAGCACATCCTGCCAGTGCTGAGCATGGCGCTTTATAAATGGGATTTTGGGAGCCATCTGTTTAAAGGAGCAGGTAATGAATTAGGGGGAGATGAGAAAAATGCTAAGGCCAGGCGGTTTTTCAGAATGAGCCGGGGTTTGCGGGACGTAAAAGATGAATAACCTCCCCACGTGTTCAATATTCATGAGCTCCCAGCTGTAATGAGCATCTCAGCACTGGGTGGGGACACCCCTGTCACCACTGCCAGCACGCTGCTGGGACCCATCCATGGCTGTGATAACTTCCAGGAACACAAAACACTGACAAGGATGCTGCCGTGGCTGCCCCTTGCCCACGTCCTGGTCCGAGGCTGGCTGGCAAGAATCTCCCCAGCCCGTGTTGGAGGCAGGTGGCTGCTAATTGACATTTCCTTCCTCTGTAGTTTGATGAAAGACTCTGGCGACACTGAACTGATTAAAACATCAAGGGGAGGCCCTGGTGCCTGCCTTTGATTTGTCTCTGGAGATGATTACGGCTCCGCTCGATTGTCCAGCCCAGCCGGAGCGGGTGATCCCGGTGTGTGCCATCCTGGAGCCCCTCCTGCAGCACCACCAGGCTCCTGGCCTTGCCAGCACCACTGGGTTCCCTCCTCACCAGGCACCATCCCGTGGTCTCTTTGCTCACCTGTGGCTCCACTCCCTGCAGCCAGAGGAGGAATCTTGCTCGTGGCCAGCACAGGGCTCAGCCTCGTGTCTCCCTGCCCAGCTGCAGCCCCACACACCGGGCAGGGCCACGGGCACCTCTGCCCTCCTCCTTCCACTGTTGCTATTTCACATTCTTGCTCTTCACCCCCAGGGACTTTCTCTGGGGTTTGGGCCAATTTGCATACATTTTAATCTATAAAAAATTAAGCGGCGCTGGCTGCCGCTCTGAGTCAGACCTCCCCATCCTGAATCTTAAGGAGCTGAATAATTTTCCACTTTTGCTGAGATGTGTGGAGTCTGATTCATGTTCATCTCATCACCTCTCATTAGAGGAGGGGGCTGGGGGCTCACAAGGGTGGGAAGAGCCTTCTCGAACCTTCACAGGCAGCCCCCAGCCCCACGGCGTGGCCACGTGGGCAGTGGAGGAGCCGTCCTCCCATCCAGGCCACGCTGGCCGTGAGGAATGGCGGGATTTGGGTGCTGCCAGGATCCAGCCCATCTTCTGACGTTCCCCAGCTGCATCCCCAACCCTTGTGGAGTGGGAGCTGCCCAGGCCGGACTCAGAGGTGAGGATGGCTGTGCCCCCCTCCTCGGGGATGCTCCAGCATCGCTGCTCCCCTGTCCCCCTCCCCGGGCGCTGACGGATGGGCCGGAGCTGTTAATATTCAGCACGCTCCGCCATTTCTCCACCTTCTGCCATCTGCCCAGCTCTGCCCACCATTTCTATTCTTGCCGCCGACGTAACGCTCCCTGCCTGGCGCCCGGGGGGAGCGCGGGACCCTGGCCCCCAGCCAGCCATGGGTGCTGCAGGGGGTGACGCTGTGCCAGGGCCCCCTCCTTCCCTGGTCCCCAGTGCCAGCAGCAGCGGGGACCCCGCTGGCACCGAGCTACAGCAGGCCTCAATTAAATGAGGAATTAGCATCTGGTTTAAGCAGCCCCTCCAGGCACCGGGCTTTGTCATCCCGATACCTGCTCTCATCCTGCTGCGGCAGCTCCCTGGGAAGGTAGCCAAGCTAATAATCCCCCAAAATGGTGCAATAAATACCCACAATGGTGGTGCCTCTGAATCATGCCAGAGCCCTGGCTTTGCTGCTCGGTGCTGGTGTGTGCCCCTTCACCCACAGGCTGGCAGGTGCCACGTGGGTTTGGAATGGAGCACTGGGGGTAGGGGACAGCACCAGTGGTGGTTTGGTGCTTTCCCTCACCAAATGCCACTTAAGCACCAGCTCTTCTGGAGGTCACCCAGCTTGGCCAAACTGGCATCCAGGGCTGACACGGCCAGCTGCAGATTGGATTCACCATCTCACACAGTGCCCAGCCATGGGGTGACGGTGGCTCGGCTGGCACCGCAGCAGATGCCAGGACAGCTGTTCTGCCCATCCTGGTGGCTCCAGTCCCCAGGGCTGGCTGGGGGAAGCGGTGGCACCACGCTGTGCCGGGTCTCCCTCTGCTGCTCTCCCCGCTGGAGCATTAGGAATCTGGCAGCGTATTGTTTGATGAGTGGATAATCCGCTGAATTGCAAACAGCTTTACCCAATTGAAGAGGCGGATTACCGCTCTCCAGCTTAATCATGTTGACATCTCGGAGAGTAGCCAGTGCTTGTCCTCTTCGGCGCGTGGCTCGGTGGCTCCGCGGGGTCCCCCCATAGTGACACGCCACGGGGCTGGGGGGACAGAACCTGGGCTGTGGTGACACGGCCGTGACCCTCAGTGCTGTGCCTTCCCGCAGATTCACGGATGCAGAGGCAGTGGTGATGGGTGACGTGACCTACGGCGCCTGCTGCGTGGATGACTACACGGCCCGGGCCCTGGGCGCTGACTTCCTGGTGCACTATGGACACAGTTGCCTAAGTAGGTGACACCAGGTACTGCTGGGGTGGCCGTGTGTGGCACTCTGGAGGCTATGCTGCTGCCGCCCTGCCACGCTGAGCAACTCCACACCCCTCTGGGTGCCAGCTCGGAGACTTCGTGCCAAAGGCTGATCCCTTCCCAAAGGGCTTTCTGCTCTCCAGCTTCAGCTGCTGGCTTTGGCTGGGGCCAGGCTGGCTGGGTGGTTGCTCACGGGCAGGATTTTGGGCGCAGCAGGGCTTGCTCATCCTGCACAGCAGCACGGATCCAGCCGTGGCCCCGAGAGCAGAGCAGCAAGGCCATGGCTTGGCAGGGGTACTGCTCTGCTGGCCCAGGGGATGAGGCTGCTCTTGCTCCTCACCTGGCCTCTGTGGAGTGATGACAAAGGGAATGATGGCACAGGAAAGCAAAGGCCTGGGGTCCCACTTGCCTCGGGGCCAGGAAAGGCGGCTTTGTGGGTACGGTGCAGGCTGGGCGGGGAAGGGAGGAGGAGGAGGAGGCTGTGTGCTCCCCAGGCGGACAGTACTCTGGATCCAGTTGCCATGGAAACTGCGCTGCTGTCCCAGATGCTGCTAACTTTGAAGTCCACCCAGGATGGAATCAGCCCAAAAATAACAATAAGACGCTCTGGGTTTTAAGGTGGATCTGCAGAATTGCCATAGTGAATAGGAGGTGTGTGCATCCCTGCTGCTGCCACGCTCCCAGCACCTGGCAGCCCTCCTGGACGTTTATGGGGCCCTATAAAAGGGTTTGAAGAATTGCATCAGGCTCTGTATGAAATACTGACTCCCCAGTTGAGAACTCTGTCCTGAAAGCCACGTCGGTGTGAGCGTTCGTGGTGATAAATATGTGTGCTAGGTGCTTTGTTACAGAAGGAGGGTTATGGGCACCACTGGAACAGGGAGTATAAAACTCCTGGTTTGTAGCCTGCTGCTCATGAATGAACAGCGGGATGGGGAGGAAGGGGCTGTACCCATCAGGCTTCTCCAAAGAATGGGAGTCACATCAGCTGGAGCTGCTCCCTGCAGGGACAGGCAGGCACTGCCAGGCTGACTGTCACCAGACCAGCTGCCATCTGCTGCTTGAGGCCTTGTTGCCCTTGCCTGCTCTGGGTTGGGTGGGTCCCAGGGCAGAGTTGGGTGGGTCACAGGGCACCCTGGGTTACCCGCGGGCTGCTGTGAGGATGCTGGGCTCCTTTTGAGCTGCCCATGGTGGTCCTGTCACCAGGGTGGCCAGTGGTGAAGCACACAATGCTTCCTGCTCCCTCCCAGCCCCACGTGCCCCCCAGGAGGGAGTAATTTGCACTTAATTGTGATCAGGCAAAGAGCACCAAAATGGGAAGTGAACGTGGAGCTGTGGATCGATGTGGACTCTGTGTACTTTAATTATTCACTTAATCGTGGTGACAAAGGCTTCTTAGCACCAGGGGTAATTAGATTTGTGTTCATTGATTCCCCAGGCTGCCATTATCTGGAGAGAAACTGAGCGGGTGCTCTCTGTGGCTCCCATCTGCACCCCTGCCCTGGGTGCCAGCACAGGCAGAGGGGTGGCACAGCCCACCCTGCCTATGCCAGGGCAGTTTGGGGTGCAGGGAGCCCCACCAACATGCTTTATCCCCCAGCTGCAGGCAGCAACAGCCTGGGGCTCGGTGGAGCCCCAGGTGTACCCCACACTCAGACCCTGTCTCCTCCTGTCACCAGTTCCCATCGACTCCACGCAGGGGCTGAAGATGCTCTATGTGTTCGTGGACATAAAGATCGATGCATCCCATTTCCTTGAGACCATTCGCTTCAACTTTGCAGCAGGCACCTCCCTGGCCCTGGTCAGCACCATCCAGTTCGTCTCCACAGTGCAGGTGAGATGGAAATCCCTGGCTTTTGTCTCTCCCTGAGTTTTCCTCTGGCTCAGCCCTTCCCTGTCCCAGCCCTTCCCTGTCCCTGCCCCGGGCTGCTGGTGCAGCTGGTTCCCCTCTGACGAGCCGCTGCAATAACGTGGTGCTGCCATAATGTTGATCAAGTACTTTATAATAACTCTGATCAATGTTTCATGGCGGCACCCCTCCCCTGCTCCCTCGGGAGCTGCTCTGGAAATGTCAGGGCAGGCTGTGGAGCACTTGGCATTTTGATGCAGTGCCGGCAGCGGCCGGGGAAGCTCCGGCGGGTCTGTCTGTCTGCCCCTGAACGGCCGGCTGGGCAGGAGGGGAGGAGATGAATGAGCCTCTTGAGCCGTGTCTATCAAAACACGGGGCTATCCAAGCGTTAAGCCTTTTCCCTTGTCTTTTAATTGATCCGTTGGTTGAGCCTCGCTGAGCATCCCGGCTGGGCGGGGCCGTTCCTGGTGCCACCCCGAGCAGGGCTGGTTCCCCTCCACTGGGACTGGCAGGCCTGGGGTGTCCCCAAGGTCCTCAGCCACCCTTTTGTGCCACAGCCTGTCCCTGCTGACCCCAGGTCTCCCACAGGCGGTGTCACAGGAGCTGCGCTCCCAGTACAAGGTGTGTGTTCCCCAGTGTAAGCCACTGTCCCCGGGAGAGATCCTGGGCTGTACGTCACCCCGGCTCGCTCAGGACACGGATGCCATTGTGTGAGTACCCAGGGTCCTTCAGCACCCTCCTGCCTGGCCCAGAATGCCATCCTTCCTGCACCCCCTGCCTGGTTTTGTGCAGTTTTGGGGGGTGGTGAGGGATATCCACAGGCTGGGATGGGCCCCCTTCAGCTCCTCTCGCTGCTTTAAGTGGCGTGTGCTTGTAGCAAGGAGGAAATAATTGAGTCGTATATCAGAATAGATAATAGATGGAAGGGCGGGTGGATAATTGGAAAAGACAAATGGCCGGGGCCCAACATCACAGCAACATTAATTTTATTTAAGGACAGCAAATTAGAGGGAGCACTTCGCTTCCTATCACCTAATTATTTTAGGTAATGGAAATGCTTAATGTACTGTGAATACAGTGTGCTGCAGAATAAATAAATACAAGGACCCCACCCTTGGGGGGAGCCGGGGAGCCCAGGGGTGGGTTTGGGCCCTGCTGAGCTCCTTCTTGCCCACGCTGCTGGGAGCCAGCAGCACCAGTGCCTCTCCAAGCACGGCCACGCAGGGAGCTGGGCTCCTGACTGCTGGACACGGGGTTAGTGAGAGCTCTGGATTCATCCTGAGCCACTTTCTGTCTCTCCAAGGACATCAGGAGCGGGCAGGGGCAGCCAGGCTGGCACTGCTTTGGTGAGAGTGGGTCCTCTCAGCTGGCACAGGAGCAGCAGTGCGGTACCAACCTGCGCAGGTGCACTCGGCCTTACCTGCGTCCTCCCCGCATTATTATTTTCTTCTTTGCACCGTCTCTGGGGCTAACTTTTGCAGACAAATTAGCTTTGATCTCCCAAAATGTCATTCTCCAATTAAGGGCAAAATCTAGTCAAGTTTTACGTCTGAATTCATTTTCCAGGCCCTCACTCCATTAGGGCAGCTGAATGAAAGGCTTTGAAATGTAATTGCTGACTGGAAATCCGATTAGAAATGGAAGCAGCAACGTCTAGAACCAGCCATTGAGATGGAGCAGCTCCCAGCCACCCTGTGCTGGTGTGAGCACCTCTCCTTGCTCTGAGCATGGCTGCCTCTCCAACCCTGCCCTGCCAGGAGCCCTGGCTGTGCCTGCTGCCCCTGGGTCCCAGCACGGGGGGGATTGAATTCCTGGCCTCTCCACTGTGCTGCACTTTGGGGAACCAGTGGACACGTGGATGGGTGCTGCTGTTTCCCAGTGCCGTAGCTCTCCCTCCCCTCTTGGCAGGTATTTGGGTGACGGGCGCTTCCACCTGGAGTCCATCATGATTGCCAACCCAGGGATACCTGCATACAGGTACAGGCACCCACTCCAGTCCCACGGTGGGGACCACCCCATCTGTCCCCATGTGCCCCCCAGCTGCCAGCAGCAGGCATGGGCAGGTGAGAGGCCACGGGGTGGGTGAGGAGGTGCTTGGGGGAGATGAACACCAGCCATTTACTCCGGCTGAATATAAACATTTTGACAAGTACCTGTGAAAGCTCGTGGAGGTGCAGCCATTAAAGCCCGGCTGCTGCAGGCAGAGGCCATAAAGCTCGATGATGAGGCCGCTGAAAGCAGATGAAATATCAGGAGTGAAAGGCTGGGCCCATTTGGCGGAATCTGAATTTCCTAGTAGGTCGTTTGTTACAAACGGGAGGCGCACGTCAGGTTTATGGCGCTGGTGAAGCTGCCGAAACCCGAGTGGGATTTGATTAAAATTCTCCTCGTCAAACAAAGCAACAAATCAAAGAATTCTTCATAATTGATGAGCCAGGATGGGGGGGAGTTGAGTGTGAAGCCGAGCACGGAGCCGAGGCTGTGCTGGGCGTTGGGGTGCTGTGGTGGGACACTTGTCCCTATCCCTGTCCTTGTCCCCTAACGAGCCGGCTGGGTCCTCCACCAGCCAGGAGGACAGATGCTGTGGGAAGCAATTAGTGCTAATGAGGGATGGGCATCACTGGGAGGAGGGCAGGTGATGGAGCCCTGTGGGCCTGGCTGTGCTTTGCAGGTACGATCCCTACAGCAAAGTGTTCTCGCAGGAGCACTACAGCCACGAGCGCATGCACCGCGCCCGGCAGGGCGCCATCCTCACTGCCAGCACTGCCCGCTGCTGGGGGCTCATCCTGGGCACGCTGGGACGTCAGGGCTCCCCCAGCATCCTGCAGGTACCAGCCCCCTCCCCAATGTCCCCACCGGGCACCAGGCTCTGCTGTTGGCCGGGGGGAAGGGCTGGTGAGCGCTGGCACCATCGCTGCCAGGGCGAGGGTGGATGTGGCACCGCTGGCAACCCATCAGTGGCCACTGGCCCCGGTCTGCGTGGGCAATTAGCAGCTGATGAGGGAGGCTGGACAAGGGCTCATTAAAGCCGTTCCTGGGGAGAGCTGGCCAGTCTTGGAGAGCCGCCCCCCCGCCCAGACAGCTCGGCAATTAATTGGCTAGGTTTGTTTTAATTGGATGAACTTCCGATCAGGTTCAGCATCCCTGCTCAGCTGCCGTGCTGGCGCTTCCTGCACCCCAGCTGGGTGAGGGGAGCAGGACAGCAGAGTTCTGCCCTCTGAGCATGGTGGCCCTGCTCACACTCAGAAATGCTGGGGTAGCCACAGGTGAGATTTGAGGCAGAGCAGGGCAGCAAGGTCCCATCAGCTGCTCTTCCGCAGCGGCAGGACACGGGCATGGCCAGGGGGCAGTTAGTGCCGGCTCTGGAGGACAAGGACGTCTCTGGCCCCTTTCCTCCTCCTGAAAGCCCTGGCTGCAGCCAGCCCATGACAGGCGGGTGTCCCAGGGCAGGCAGCCGCTAACGAGAACAGATTGTTGTCATTGAGCAGTAATTACTTCATTAGGCTGAGGCACGTGCTGGGGAGAGCTGGGCACAAGCCGGAGCCATGGCCACAGTCTGGCCTGTGACTGCCAAGGGGACATTTGGGGCAGAGCTGGGACCCACAGAGGGTCTGATGGCCAGGAAGGGGCTGTGAGCAGGGCTTGGGGGGCTTGCTGGGGGACCCTAACCCTGCCAGGTGCCTTTTCCCCCCGCAGCACCTGGAGTCGCGTCTCCGTGCCCTGGGCCGGCCCTACATGCGGGTGCTGCTGTCTGAGATCTTCCCCAGCAAGTTAAAGCTCTTCCCAGAGGTGGATGTGTGAGTGCTGCTGACCCCCCTCCAGCCCCAGGTTGCCCCATCCCTGTGCAATTCCTGCTGGAAGCTGTCCCTGCCACTTCTGTCCTGCTGTCACCGTGCAGGGAAGGGGCATGGCTGTCCTTAGCAGGGTGATGCTGGCACAGTGAGGACCTTCTGGGGTTCTGCTGAGGGGCTTCACTGTGCCTTGTTCTTCCCAAAATGCTCATCCCCACTGTGGTGTTTCCCTTCCAGGTGGGTGCAAGTAGCCTGTCCCCGGCTCTCCATTGACTGGGGAGAAGCCTTCAGCAAGCCACTGCTGACACCCTATGAGGTGAGCACCCCTCTCTGTTTTGGGGGGACAGTCCTGGCTTGGGGTGATTCACCAGAGCAGGCTTGGGGACGTACCTGAACCCAGTGTCCCCTCTTCTGTCCATCCGTGCTCTGTGCACAGTCCTGGCATGCTGCTGGGATATCCAATCTTTTGTGAAACCGATGGGATTCCCAGTGCCTCGAGCTTTGCCCCAGCAGTGCCCTCCTCGGCACACCAAGCTGGATGCTGGGACCTCTCCAGCAGCACCAGCTCCCCCTCTGCGGGCACCGCTCGGGGACTCACCCCGTCCCTCTCTGCAGGCTGCGGTGGCTCTGCAGGACATCGAGTGGCAGCAGCCTTATCCCATGGACTTCTATGCCAGCCACTCCCTGGGGCCGTGGACGGTGAACCACGGTGGCACACAGCCCCCGCGCCGCGGGCGGCCGGCACAGGTGGGCAGCGGGGGAACGCCGGGGCCCCGCTCGGTCCCTCGGGAGAGCACGGGACGGGCTGAGCCCCCGGTGCCGCGTACCGAAAGCGCCACCCCGTGGTGTCGTTGCCATCGAACAGTAACGGGGACGGTGCCAGCCCGGCCCGGGGGAGGGACACGCGGCTCCCCCAGCCCTTTCGGGGTGAGCGCCTGCCGAGCCCCGCGGCTCCCCGGGAAACGGGGGGGTTCCCCCGCGGGGTGCTGCGGGCTGGGCACGGACTGGCTCATCGCAGCTCCGGCTGGGGCTGGGACATCCCTGACCCTCCCTCTCCTTGCAGGGGAAGCCGCCCGCGTCCCCCGCCCCGCCCCAGGAGATCGGAAAGCGTCGGGTAGGAAAGAGGGTAGNTGAGTGCCGCCCGCAGCTGCCGCGCTCTGGGACCCGGCAGAGAGGGGGGCACCGCCGGGACCGCTCTACTGGAATGGACGGGGTCGCACCCCGCAACTCGACAGCACCGCTGTCCGCGGGGAGTTGTCCCTTGCAGGAGCGGCCGCACCGGGGGTCGCGTCGCGCCCGCCCCGCCGGGGCTGCCCGGTCCTCACCCCCC
>VZRH01001299.1:218662-247536 GCA_013397555.1 Urocynchramus pylzowi | reverse complement strand
TTTTTATCTCCACCATAAAATGCAGTCACAGCCATCCTAGGGGCTGTTACAAGTTTTTCCCCTTGGAAGCAGGGGGAGCTGCCTGGAAAAGAACAGTCCTGTGGCTGGGCTCAGCGAGGACATTGTGTTTTGCTGTGCACATTTCCCTTTGTAGGGAAGTTAAGTGGCAGAGTTTAACAAGAAAAGTCTTACAGAATCACAGAATCATGGAGTGGTTTGGGTTGGAGAGACCTTAAAGACCATCTTGCTCCAACCCCCCTGCCAAGGATAGGGACAGCTTCCCAAGTTGCTCCAGCCTGGCCTTGGACACTTCCAAGGAGCAGCCACAGCTTCTCTGGACAGCCTGTGCCAGGGCCTCAGCACACTCCCAGCCAGCAATTTCTTCCTAACATATAATCCAAATCTCTCCTCTTTTAGTTTAAAACCATTCCCTCTTTTCCTGTCACTATCTACCCATGAAAAAGTATCTCCCTCTTTTTTTATAAGTCCTTTTAGGCACTGGAAGGGGCTCTAATGTCTCCTCAGAGCTTTCTCTTCTCCAGGCTGACCCCCAGCTCTCCCAGTCTGTCTCCATAGGGAAGATGCTCCTTCTTGGCTCTTGCTGCTCACTCCACGTCCTGTCCCTCTGAGGTTTCCTGGTCACTGCTGCCACCAACAGTCTGTGTCACAGCATGGTTTAAAAAGCCACTGGGCAGGTGGGTGAGAGGTGGCAGCCAGGTGGCCCTTGCAGGGCTCTGTAGTGGTGCTGGAGCATCAGCACTGGATGGAGAGGCTGGAGCTCTGCACAGCCAGTTCTGCCATCACCTTCCAGCTCATCCTGTCCCAGAGCAAAGCCAGAGCACCCCATAATGTGCCTTATCCTGCCAGTGCTTTATTGTAATGTCAGTAAAGTGTTTGAGGCCAGGCTGGATGAGGCTTGGAGCAGCAGGACAGTGGAAGGTGTCCCAGCCCATGGCAGGGGTGGCACTGGATGGGCTTTAAGCTCCCTTCCCACCCAAACCATTCCATGATCCCCATGAGCTCATATGTATATGGCAGGAGTCCTCCCTGTGTGTCCCTGAGCTGTTCCTCTCACTGGCCCTGATTTGCCTCCTCTCAGCAGCCTGGCCTTGCTTGACTCCATCTCACAGAGGATGTTGCTCCTCCAGACACGCACTGAAATGTCCTCTCACATCTCCCCATTCTCTGTTTGGACAGTGGCATGTCTGTGAGGTGACTTCAGTGCTGTCTGAGGTCTGCCTGAAGAACTGCCCTCCTTGGGGCCAAGCTTCTGGGAGTCATCTCTGGGTTTGCTCATTCCCTGCTCAAGCAGCAGAATATCTACCAAAGCCTTCCAAGCTTTGACCCATTGGAACATGAACCTCCACACAGCAGAAGGAACCAGGGAAGTGCACAAAACACTTTTACTAACTGAAAAACCCCCAAATAATATTTAAGAGGGAAAAAGAGCACAGAAAAATAACTCAGCTTTGCTTCACCACAGCCACATGGGAAAGATTTGTCACAGCCCACCACAAGCCCCTTTCCTTCCTTCCTCCCAAGCCCCAGTGACCAAGCCCTGTGTCTTCCTCCTCTGCCTTCCTCCCAGCAAAGGGGGATCCTACCTGTGACGTTGAAGTCCCCCCTCACAGCCCATCTCAGCCTCTCTTTGAGCAGGCTCAGGGTGGTCTGCAGATAATCCGCTGCCTGGACAGCCACTCGTGTCCCCCCCACTGGCTGCTTGAAATATCTCAGGAGCTCTGCTGGGGTCAAGGCATTGTTCTGCAGGTTCTTCTTTATGCTGCAAGGGACAGGAAACCAAAATCTGAAATGGAGCAGGGGCAGGGATGCTGCAGTTGCAAACCTGAGCATCAGGCATGGCATGTCCCAAGTCTGAACTGCTGGAGAGAGTCACTGGGAGAGGCCAGGGCTGCTCCTAGCACGCTCCACAGAGCAGCAGAGAGACTGGCAGGAAGGGATCCCTGAAACTGCCCAGCTCCACCTGCCAGAAGGCAAATAACACCCATGAGGCACCGAACCTTGCTCAGCTGTTATCCAGATCATCAGTACCTCTCACTGTCCAGAGGCCTCAAATGTCTCCAGGCCACCCTGTCCTGAAGCTGCTGGAGCCTCCTCTCAGCTGGAGGAGTCCCCAAGACAGGGAGGGGATTCAGAGTGTGGCTGCTGGCAGAGGACAGGTTTGGGCTGGTAGGAAGCTGGACACTCCCAAAGCATGGCTGGGAGTCCCACAAAATGTCCCCACTGCAGCATCCAGCTGTTTGCTGCATCAGTGGGAGGGAACCACTGGAAATAAGCAGGAGCCTGTGCTGGTCTCACCTCAGGGCTCCTGATCAGAGCACCCTGAGGAGTGCAACAGAGCCCAGCAATAGCATCAGGTGCAGCTGTGAAGGTGGGAGGCCCTGGCACAGGGTGCCAAGAGGAGCTGGAAGTGTCCAAGGCCAGGCTGGGTGGGGCTTGGAGCACCCTGAGATAGTGAAATGTGTCCTTGCCCATGGCAGGGGCTGGAACAAGATGAGCTTTAAGATCCCTTCCAACCCAAACCAGTCCAAGATTCTGTGATTCTTTGAAAACTGAGACAGAGGAGTTCACAGCTCTTGGTGACCCGACAGACTGGTGTAAAATCAGGGTGAGCAGACAAAAGCTGGATGACAGCCCACTGTGCTCCCGGAGTTCCCCACCCCGCTGTCCCCGTGCTGCGGGGAGGAGGAGAAGCAGGGGAAGCTGCGGTGCAGGAGAGGACAGGGGACAGGACAGGGGACAGGGGACAGGGAGAGGGGACAGGGACGGGGACAAGGATGGGGACAGGGAGAGGGGACAGGGGACAGGGAGAGGGGACAGGGACGGGGACAAGGATGGGGACAGGGAGAGGGGACAGGGGACAGGGAGAGGAGACAGGGAGAGGGGACAGGGAGAGGGGACAAGGACGGGGACAGGGACGGGGATGCATCACACCCAGCCCGGCTCTCACCGCTCCCGTGTGCGCTTGTAGGCGGCATCCACCAGCTGCCGCGCCTCGACCACGCTGCTCAGCAGGGACGTGTCCGACAGCTCCGGCGGCACATCTGGGCAGGGAAAGGGAGGAGCAGAGGTGAGGGTGCCGGCAGGGATCATCCCTGCGCCTCCTCCACCCGGGAATTGGACACAGCAGTGCTGGAGGCAAGTGCTGCTCACTGTCCGGAGATCTGCATGTAAATGTATTCCTCAGGGGAGTTTCAGAGTCTCTCCTGGGCATGAAGAGAATCCCTCCACCAGTGGAGGCTTCAAACAGCCCCAAACAGTGAAAGGTGCAGGCACCATCTGTCCTGCCCTTTCACAGCACAGCATTTGAACAGGTTGTCCAGAGAAGCTGTGGCTGCCCCACCCCTGGAAGTGTCCAAGGCCAGGCTGGATGGGGCTTGGAGCAGCCTGGGATGTGAAAAGTGTCCCTGCCCATGGCAGAGGATGGGATGGGATGGGATGGGATGGGATGGGATGGGATGGGATGGGATGGGATGGGATGAACTCTAAGCTCCCTTCCAACCCAAACCATTCTGGGATTCTCTGATTTTATAAGCAGCTCGATTTCCCCACATCTTTCCCCAGTCCTTCCTGCAACCTCCTGCCATTTTCACTGCTCCCCTTCCTGCCCTTGGGGGAGCTCCCAAAATGAATTTCATCTCCATCATCTGCTGGCTGTGGGTCACAGAAAGGAGGGGGACAGGCCGTGAGGGCTTCTCTGAGTGACAGCACTACAGTTTCTGGGAAAGAGGAAAACTTCAGAAAATAGCACAAAGGGATAAATATATCCCAAGTCTCCCCAGTTTCTTTTAAACATCTTCCCAGATCAGCCCAGAGATCAGCTCTTGGACAATCCTGATGAGAAAAATTGTTGCCCGGACCACCATTTGAGACAAATGAAAAGCCAGGCATGTGCTTTTCATAAGGACTTGACATTGTAAATTAACAGATGGAGGTCTCTATATGTTTTGGAGCAGTGATTCAGGGCTGGAAGAGGGGGAGTGACTGCCCCATCCCTACACTCCACAGGCCCTGGTAGCTCTCTCAGGTTCTGGCACAGGGAGGGAGACCCTGGTTCCACGGGCATGGACCAGTGCTGGGAACTGAGCTCCTTTACCTGATTCTAAGGAATCAGGCAGGATGTGAACTGGAAAAAACCTGAAAGAGCCAAGATTGGTGCCACAGGAGGTACAAACTGTGCCTCTTCTGGCACCTTTCCAGGGCTGTGCTGCTAAATGACAGGTTCTTCCAGACATAGCTTGATCTTTCCCACTCAGAAAATCCTCTGATCTGCAAAGCCTGAGGGAAGGACAATACCGTAGGAAAAGGATACAGATGCTTGGAACAGGCTGAGGATCACCAGCAACCCCAGGAAGGTTTCTGCCTTCATCCCTGCAAAGAAATGTAAGTGAAGATGACCAAGAACATATGGATGCATCAGGAAGGTCTGTGCCAAGGTGGAGGATGGCATGTGTCAAAGGAGCTCATGGAGCATCCCCTGCCCAATGCAACGCTTCCAGGAGGGAGTGCACTGCCTCAGAGTCCTTTCAGTGCCATGTGGAAAAGGAGCAGCCTCCTGTCCCAGGGACTGCCAGCACTGGTGGGAACGTGCTGCTAGGGACTTTGGGGGGCAACACAAAGGGACCAGAATCTGCTGCCAGCACAGCTCAGAGTGTGCAAGGGAGAGCTGGTGGGGAACAGGGAGGAGCCAGGATAGCATGACAGGTCCTCTGCACCTCTGTTTCTCTGCCTTTAAATTCCAAGAGTCCTCCTTGCAAGTAGTCATGTCACATAAGATGTTACATAAAAACATATAAGGACTGTATTCTCTTTATTCCTGATTAGCCTGGGATTGAGGATATTCAGATTAAAATTTACACCAAAAATTTGGGGGAAATAATACTTCAATATTTAGAATGTTGCTACAAAAACCACTCTGAGTGAACTGTTTGTGTTCCTCGATAGAGCCAGAGTGAAGCCAACCATGAGCTGGGTATCACTCTATCCCATTAATTATAAAACATGTCATTTATATTTGTATTTTAGTGGGAATTTATTCAGTTATCACCTAGCTGTTCCTTTAACATGGGCTGCAGAAGGAGTGGGAAGTATTTAATAGCCATTTAGTAGATGTTTGGGACGCTTTTCCCAAAGCTGACCCACTCACCTCCAAGCAATCAGCTCCCAGAATGAGCCCAGAGCTGAGGGCTGAGCACCCACGGCGAAGTTGCCTCAAAGGCACCCTAAAATGCCCGGCTGAGCCCCGTCCCTGTGGAGGAGTCCCTGGCGACAGCAGCACCGCGCTCCAGCCGCCAGGCGAGGGTGGAAGCAGCGGGAACCGCAGAGCTCAGCCCAAACTCAGCCCCAGCTCCCCAGTCCCACCCCCGGCAGAGAAACAAACTCTCCACGAGAGAAAAGCGCCTGTGCCCGGGCCAGGCTCTCACCTGCGATCCGCCGCCTCTTCCCTGCCCGCGGCCCCTCCGCGCCCGCTTTTATCAGCAGGGGCTGCCCCGGGGCGCGGACCTCCCCTGCCCCGGGCGGCCAGTCCAGTTCAGCGCCCACTCCCACCCTGCGCCCGCCGGGGAGGCTCCTTTGCTCGCAGCTGGATACACAGCCTGATGCTTCACCGGAGCTTTCCCGAGATTTTTGAAGGTGGAGATGTGACAACTTTGTGGTGGTTTGAGAGCCTTGAGCCCCTATGGGGGTATCTTCCAGGGACAAGGTTCCTTCCCCCATGGTGCTCTTCATCCTCTGCCGCTTTTAAAGGTCAAAGCAACGCTTTCACATTTACCCCCAGAGACACCTGCAGTGCCCAGCACTCCCCATCCCACCTCCTGAGTGCTCTGCTCCACATCCCCTGGGGGTCCACGAGAGCCACTCCTTCTTCCTGCCCAGGAGAAGGCACTGGGATGATGGTTTGAACAGGCATCACCCTCCAGCTGCTGGTCTGGACCATCTGGTCTGCCCAAAGTGCTGCTGCACCAGGAGCTCAGCTGGCAAAGCATCTCCTGCCACAGGCCAAAGCCCCTCTCCCTGTCCCAGAGCAAAAGCATCTGATGGACTAATGTTGACAGGGCAGAGGGATACTGCTGGATCAGAGAGGGATGTGTTTGAGCATGAAGTGCACAGGGAGGCAGAGGAGCTGCTGCTCAGCTCCTCCTCACTGCACATTGCAGTTGTGTTTGCCCTCATGGATCAGTACTCCTTGGATCAGCAGCACAGACTGCGAGCTACCAAGTTCCTGCCAGGGCTCCCCAGGGCTGGTTGGATGAAGGTCTTCACCTTGACTCTGTCCTGCATGGACACCCCAGGACCCACAGTGGCTGTAGAATGGTACAGGTGGTACAGTGCCTCTGGCAGTGACTCTGCAGCTGTGTCCATCCCCAAAGCTGGGATCCACCATCCCCAAAGCTGCCTCCTTGTAAATGGATCCATGAACTGATGATGGTCCTGGTCCTTTAATGTTTTAAAGAAAATCAGTAAAGCAAATTACAAATCTTGCAGTGAGGCCCAGTGAGGCTGGTCCTGTTTGCAGACTGGTTTTGACAACCTGGAGAAAATCCACCTGGCGCCCAGGAGAAAGATGGGTTTGGCCAGCCTGGAGGGAAGAAGGCTCTGTAAGCCTTACTCTTGATTTTGACTGTCTCATGGAAGGGCTGCAGAGCAGACAGAGCTGTTCAGAGTGCTCAGGGATGGGACAAGAGGCAATGGCCTGTGGTGCTGCCAAGAAAATTCCCAATAGATGTACAAAAAACACCCAGGATAGTGGTGAAGAGCTGGGACAGGACCCAGAGCAGAGGGGGCCTGCATCCCTGGGGACAATGCTTCCTTGAATGAGACCCTGAGCAACCTCCCCTGGCCTCCAGGGTGACCCTAACCCAAGAGATTCAGGAGGTCTCCAGCCCACCCTTTTCAGTGTGTAAGACAGAAGCAGAGTGTCTGTCTGAGGTCCCAACTTCAGCACCAACCCCAGCTCTAGCTCCAGCTCCAGCACCAGAACCAGCTCCAGGACCAGAAACAGATCCAGCAGCAGCTCCAGAGCCAGCAGTTTGCACAACAGAGACCACAGCATGGCTCTTGTGCAAAGGGGCAGAGCTGGTAGGTTTGCAAAGCTCTGAGTCCCTCCCCTATCAGCACCAGATACAGGAGGATGAGGATGTTTCAAAGGCTATGGACAGTTAGTGCATGTCAGTGCTGGGAAATGTGTTTCACAATGAGGAACCTAATTCAGAGGATCTCAGAAGGGTTTGGCTGGGGTCAGACCTTACAGACCATCTTGTTCTACCCCGCCATGGGCAGGGACACCTTCCACTGTCCCAGGCTGCTCCAAGCCCTGTCCAGCCTGGCCTTGGGCACTGCCAGGGCTCAGGGCAGCCACAGCTGCTCTGGGCACCCTGTGCCAGGGAAGACATTTCTTCCTCCCAGGGAACAATTCCTGCCCTATATCCCATCCATCCCTGCCCTCTGGCAGTGGGAGCCATTCCCTGTGTCCTGTCCCTCCATCCCTTGTCCCAAGTCCCTCTCCAGTTCTCCTGGAGCCCCTTCAGGCCCTGGAAGGGGCTCTGAGCTCTCCCTGGAGCCTTCTCCTCTCCAGGTGAGAACCCCCAGCTCTCCCAGCCTGGCTCTAGAGCAGAGGGACTCCAGCCCTGGAGCAGCTCTGTGGCCTTCTATGGACTTGTTCCAGCACCTCCAGGTCCTTCTGCTGTTGGCCCCAGGGCTGGGGCAGCTCTGCAGGCAGGATCCCACCTGAGCAAGGCAGAGGAGCAAAATTTCCCCCTCCCCTTCTGCCCATAGTAGGGCATCAGCCCAGGGCATGGGGGGTTTCTGACACAGGTGGCTGAGGCACATCCATGGCAGGGGTTTGGAACCAGATGACCTTAATGTCCCTCCCAGCCCCAGCCATTCTATGATTCTGTGTTGAGCTTCTCAACTACCAGCACCTCCAAGTCCTTCTCAAGGCAGCTTTCCATCCATCCATCCATCCATCCATCCATCCATCCATCCATCCATCCATCCATCCATCCTCTTCCCAGCCTGTACTTGGGCTTGAGATTGCCCCAACTCCATGTAGGACCCTTTACCTGGCCTGGTCAAGCACCATGAGCTCTGCACAGCTCCACCTCTCCAAGCAGTCCAGGTCCTTTTCACGGCTGCCCCATCCCTGCCCTCCAGTGTGTGACCCCAACACACAGCCTGGTGTCACCAGGACACTGTGCAGGGTCCCCATGAGTGCCTTTGTCACTGGGGAAGATGTTAAACACACAAACTGCGACGTCATCCCCTGAGAAACACCACACCAAACTGCTCCCAAAAAAACCAACTTGTTCTCCAACTGCTTCAGAAACCATGGAAGCGGGGGGTTGTGAGATGCTTTGACTCTTGAATATTCACTTTCCCTGGAGACTGTGACCCTGCTCCCAGATCAGGGTGAATGGGAAAGGCCACAGGCTGGCTGAGCCTCCGGGGAGCACCAACACAAGCACCAAACCCTTGCACTCAGAGATCACCTGCTGCTCATCTGGAGAATGGAAACAGAAATGTATGGATGCCACCAGCAGCTCCCCCAAGCAGAGAGGTGCTATCCACACCTGGGCTGTGGCACAGCAATTAGAAGCAGAGGATGCAAAGCAGAACATCTGGATTATATCTTCATTTTGCCTTTTTTGTTGTTTTTTATTTTTTGTTTACTCTAGTCTTTCATGTTTATCAATAACAGCTTAAAGCTGCTAATCTTAAAATCTTTTTCATGGAGACTTTCTGAGCTTTGCTGTACAGCCTGTCTGGTGTTGAGGAACCAGCTGAACTGGGGAGACTTTGTTGAATGATGGGTCTGCAAAATTCCAGCAAAATTTACAGGAGGTACAGACACAACACACACCTTGTGGTCCCAGGGGCTCAGCTGGGCAGGGAGGATGGAAGCACCAGGTGTGAGGGAGCCAGGCAGCCAGGCCCTGCCTTCACAGGGCCTCTGGCTCTGGGCACACCCCAGAATGTTCCAGTGGCTGCTTTTCATCCTAAAGGTTTTGTTCTTCAGTTCATCCCCTGGGGAACTGATAAAAGCAACGACAGTTTTCTTTCAAAAGACCTTCAACAACTCACTTAAGAAACTCCAGTTGGTAAATTCAGTTAGAACAGCAACGACTTCCTCCATGGCAGGACAGGCTGCAGATAAAGCTCTGGGTTCTGTTGAGTTTCATCACTGAGGCTGCTCCAGAAACCATGGAAACTCCAGCAGAGCTGCAGCACTTCATCCTTTCAAAGCCTCTGGTCTGTCCTTGCCCTGACTCCCATCCATCACAGGACACTGTGCCTTACTGTGGTATCAAGATGCTCATGGAATATTGGAATATTTCTCTCTAGGGAGCAGCAGCTTTCCAAGCAAGTCCTTCCTGTCAGAGGAATCCTGCAGAATCCCCCCAAAATCCCAGAGTGACTTCTGGCACCTTGGCTGGATCCCCAGAGGCTCCAGGTGCAGGACCACACCCCTGACCCAACGCTCACACACCCACAGAGCTGGGAGTGCAGGGGTCCAGCCCAGGCACTCTGGGCAGCCTCATGCCCACAGCCCAGCCTGGTGTCCTGCATCCCCAGGGCTGCCACCTCAGCCCCTGCCCTCACCTCACACCTGGAGCCACATCTGTCCCTCTGAGAAGGGGACACAGAAGGTGCAGAACACCCTCAAAGTGCATGTGGTTGGTATAATTTCCCCACCTATCCCCCTGAAGAAGCATCACCGAATCTTTGGCTTTTTTAAGGAAAATGTATTTTTGTGAAAATAGACTTTATTATAATAAAATTTGATATTAAATAAAAACATACCATACCACCACCACCACCACTTGTGGCCGCTGTGCTGGCACCACTCACAGAGCTCATGGAACTGCCCTGCTCAGAACAAGGACCCACTGGAACATGCAGAGAAAGAAACAGGGGGAGGGACAGAAACCATGGCATCCAAAACCCTCCGTGCTTGGGCAGGGCTGTGTCTCCACTGCAGGAACACGTCGTCTCCTCCAAAAGCAGCACAAGCTGCCCAGCCCCAGCGCTGCTCTCCCAGCACTCTGGCTCACAGACACAGCAACCGTGGAGAGAGGCAGACGGACAAATAAATAAATAAATAAATAGGTAGATAAATAAATCAATCGATAAATAAATCGTAAGGCGGAGTCCCCAGCCAGTGTGTGGTCAAGGTGAACCAGGCAAGAGCAGCTGAGAGCAGCCCACCCCCAGGCTGAAGAACCAGCCCCTGCCAGGGCATGGCTCCTTCCTCCCTGGGGATCCTCGTGCTGGAAGCTGACTGAGGCAGTGTGGGATGCTCCGAGGCACAGCTGCATATTGACAGGGTTACAGTACAAATAAGAACTCACTCATCAGCCCAGAGACAGCGAAGGGAAGTCACGGAACAGAAAAGTGCAAATTTTCTTTGCAGGAAGTGAAGGAGTTGACACGACCTCCTTTGGAGCAGAGAAATACCAAGGTGTGGAGTACGAGGGATCTCTCCTAAGGGGCCGGGGCTTTGCTGGGAAAAGCCAGTTAGCTAACTTACAGCCAGAATATAATCCTTAAATTAAAATATTTACAGGGAACCAGTGCACCGAGGGCTGCATGGAGCAGGATATGCTGGATCCCGGAGCTGAGTCCTCACACCTCACACTTTTTCCCCAGGGGTTCTCAGCTCCCACACCCTCCAGAGTTTTCTCTATTCAACACATACTTCTTCCCTACGAAAATAATCAGCTTATTGCAGAGGGCTTCTCCTGAACTCTCAGTTTCTGGGGCTGTGTGGGCAGGCCGGATGGAATAAACAAACCCCTTTTTAGCTTTTCTTGTTGGACCCAAGTCTTTTGAAGAGGTTTTTCCCTTTGAAGAAGAAGCCTCTCTTCTTTTTACTCTGCCCAGGTGCATCACTGCAGGTGAGGAGGGCCAGCGATGCCTGCTCTGGACTCTGCTGGCCTGGGACAAGGCAGGAAGGTGCTGGAAAGGGAGGAGATGGAGAGGAGTTGCTCTGATCAACAGACCCATCTGGATTTAGCTGGGTGGGAAAGAGAGAAAACAAAAGACAAAAGCACAAGTTAGAGCTGCTGAAGGAGATCACACCAACATAAACCTCAGCCAGAGAACCTGGCCTTCTCCCCTCTATGCAGTTCCACTTAGGAAGTCTCCAGCAGATTTAAATTTTGTACTTACAACCCAGGCCCTTCCTTAGCTAAGAATTCCTGAAATTCCTGAACTTTGGGCTGACAATAGGACAGCACAAAAGACCACTAAGGACATGGTGAAAGATGCTGCTCCACAGCTAAGTGAAGTAAGTGAAGCAGCTCCTGAGAGCATGGATGGGGACAGGTACTGATGAGTCCACGGATGCCTCAGCCATGGAGCCTCCTGGGCTCCCAGCATGCTCTGCCACAGAAGCCAGGACATCAACAAAACCAAACTTCGTAAGAACAAGTGCTCTGCAAGACCTCCACAAGATCAAGGAGACTGGCTAAGTCCTGAGGCTTCCCAACAGTGGCCATGGTAGGAAGAGGAATTGGGGGTCCTGCAAGGCTGCTCAGCATCCAGCAGATCCAGAGGCAGGAGGGGCAGAAAGCCAAGTCTGGTGCTCCACAGTGGCACCAATGGAGCAGGACATGGAGAAGTCTTGGATCAAGTGACACACAGGAATGTTCCTGAGCCCCTGAGTGTTTGAGATGGGTAATTGGGACCCACCAGTCTCAAACAGTGCTGTTTCCTTTGGAAATCAGAATGTGCCCTAGTCCTGGGCTCAGTTTCGTCTTCACAAAGCACCGAGAAGTCAGTTCCTAGCAGCAGCCTTCCTTCCACAATCTCCTCTCACCAGGCTTAGCTGTCCAGACAGTGACAATTACCAATCTGGCAGGTCAAACTTTCCCAACAGGCTGCAAAGTTCCTCAGGGAAGAGGCTCTGGGTTTCTGAGGCCTAGGAGAGCCTTAGTCTTACTGCCTTCTCTTCACACAGCTTTCACAAACCAGCAGCTTCCAAGCTCCAGCTGTACATCCTGTCTTGGCATCACCCCAAACACAAGATGAGAGTGTCTGGAGCTGTGACAGGGAAGAGTCCTTTGACACTGGAACATCACACCCTCAGCATCCCTCTACCTGGGCCCCACTGAGTCTCTCACAGATCTGCAGGAGCCAAAGCCCCCAGAGGGAATGGGAGATGGTGACAGTGCCATCAGGACTCTCTGCCTGAGTGGAAGCACTCCTGAAGATCAGACTCCAGCCAGGAACTGTGAAGATCTCAGCAGCAGCCCCTGGGCAGGACTGGGTGTGCCTGGTGCTGGTCCCACTCTGTGTCCAGTGCAAGCAGCTGGGTAAGGCAGAAGCAGAGCCCAGAGCATTGCTGCCTCACTCCAGCACAGCCATGCTTATGCCCTGTGGGGACTTTAAATAAAGTCTCCTGGGTGGAAAGTCAAAGCAGCCCTGCTCTGCCACCCTACTGCTGGTTCAGCACCCACCTCCTTTGGGACCAGGAGCACCCAGTGACCTCTCCTCCCCTCACAGGTGGAAGCTGTGCTGGTTTGGGCTGCTGAAGGAGTGAAGCCCTTCTGGCCCAGGATGAGCACAAACCTCTGCTCTGGGTGAGACTCAGCACCTACAACACCCACGGAGTCAGTCCTGAGTGGGCTGGAGCACAGGGAGCTCCATCTTGGAGTGAATTTGTGACCCCTCCCAACTCCACAAAGCTGAGAGTCAACTTCTGCCTCACAGCAATCACTGAGCTGTGCCACTGCCATTGGACTCTCCCTTACCTGAACTACAGGGCAGAGCTGGAACTCCTCTCTGCCTCTCTCCATGATAGTAACCAATGCCACAGCTGACTTTTCCTGAGCTCACATTCTCTGTTCACCTGAAAATGTTGCTTTCCAGTTCACTCCTTCAACACCCCAGGTGTGCAGCACTGTGCCCTAAGGCCAGCTGCTGCCCAGGACATGCTGCAGGATATCACACAAACTGATGGATGGACCAGGCTGGCCCTTGGGAAAGCTGCACTCTGCCTGCAAGGTCCACTCCAACCTATGCAGCAGCAGCAGCTGCAACCTCTGTCTATCCTGGCAGCTCCAGTGTGCAAAGAACAGCACTTGGTGCTGATAAGCCCAGTGTTAGTCAGGTCTGAAGAGTCTGGGAGTAAACCCAAATAAATCCAGATGAACCATTTGCAGCCAGAAATGCAAGATTTAGGGAGGCAAAGAGAAAAAGAAAGCCAGGTGAGAGTTAAATTGGAGCCCACTCTCTTAGCTGGGGGCAAAAGAAAGAATCCCTAAGTTCTGCTCCAGAAATTATGATTTGTGCAACAAAGAATCCTTGGATAAAATGTCCAAAAGCACTGGGCTGGCACCAGAAGGGGCTCACCAACACTCAGGGAGTGATGAAGGAGGGATGTAAAGGCCCCTGTGCAGCCAGGGCAGTGGAGGCTCTGTCCATGCACCACTGGAAAACACTTTTTGGGTAAAGGTGGAACAGTTTCAGGACAGACCTGAAGGGGCCCCATAAACAATTTCTCCTCTTCTCAGAGGTCTCTATGTGGCAGGAAAGCAACAGAACCAGTTTACAGATTCATGTGGTAAGAGAAAAATCATACGAAAATTGGGGGTTCTTCTCTAAGAGAATACAAAGGAAAAACTGGTCTGTCAAAATCCTCATAAAAGTTATTAGAGTGATAAACACAAGAGTGATGTCAGTTTTCAGGGGTGGTTTTAGTACTCTCTCAGGTATTACTGATTAACACAATTTCTGAAAAACAAACATTTGAAACTAAGGAAAACAAAGACTGCTCCCGCTGGCCCCCAAAACCAGGGGCCTCATCCACCCAGCCCCAGAACAATTATCCACACAAGGTCGGTTTTAGGGCCTAAATGTTACTGTTTTCTTAAAAAGATGGTGGGCAGGGGTTTTTCAGGACTATTCTCAGGAAGGAGTAAAATCCAGAAGGAAAAAACCCCAGGCTGAACATGAAGTGTGCTCAGACTGAGGAGGACCTTGCAAAGACCAAACGACACTTTGGCTGTTGATGGGAACAGAAGGGCCAAGCTGAATTACAAAGCAGGTCCTTCCCAAACCTGAATATCCAGCACAGTCCCATCCTGGTCCCCAAAACCACCAGATAATTGTTCCAGCCAACTGCACTTCGTGTGCTGAATGGTTTGTCTTTGCCACAGAACCCAGGTGGCAGTGAAAGGTCTGACATCAGACCCGAAGGTGGATTTGCCACCACAGTCCCAAACCAGCCTGTCAAACTACAAGCAAGAACAGGAGCCAGCTCCAGGTGCAGGAGCCTTTGAGGTGCTGGGCTGGGTGGGAGGTTGAAGGTCTCACACACTTACATGGTTGCTCTTTCTATGTATCATTCATATCTATCACTGGACTCTTCTCTTCCTCATTCTCTGAAGAAAAGAACCGTCCCGGGTGCGTAACACAGGCAGAAATAAATACATGAAATCAGTTAGAATCAAACACTTTCTGAAGGTGCTTTACAATCAGTCTTTGACAGAAACTGCATGTTTCTAATGGAAAAGTATTCTATCAACAGAAACAGTGTTAAAGCAGCTGCTCTGAGCTGGTAAGCATGAGTGTTTTGGGCGCTGGTTGTGACCAGAACTTCTTGGATCCTCCCCTTCATGCCGTTTTTGTTTGTTTATTTTAATCCCCAAATATTGTCAGAGTTTGTAAGTTCAATTGCTTCACCTTTTCAGTTGCCAGCATTCTAAGATTTACTCAGAAATAATTAAAAATTATCCACCTTCCCCAGTTCAATTTGGAAATAAAATGTCCTTATTCTCATGCCTTTGGTAGGGCAGCAGGGAGTGTGAAGAACAGATAAGGTAAGAACATCACATCCAAGAAATTACAAGTGATGTAAAAATCACTCATGGAGAAGCTTCTGTTGCAACTGGAACAAGCTGTAACCAAGTCCAAAGCTCTGCCATGGTGCACACACATCCCCCCTGAGGTGCCAGGGCTCAAGCTGGGACTGGGAATTTACAGGGAGCCTGCTCTGCTAACAGCAAGTTGAACAAGCAAGTTTTCCTTAAGTCCGTTGGGTGAAAGTGCTACAGGAATTTGGAAAGCTGCAGGCATGACTGTATCACTGGGAGAGTTCATTCCAGCTCAGGGATGGATATGGAACATGGCTGTTTTACAGGAGGTATTTCTTTCTTCTGCCTTTCCCATGAGGTTTTCTGCCCACAGGTTGGGATGCTGTGCTTGCTGTGACAGCCAAAACCACCATGGGCTCAGGTTCTGTCTTTTCAGGAATCACTAAACACACTTAAATGCAGTTAATTAATACCAGTTTGGTTCTGAGCAGGGTAAATATACCACTTTTAACAGAGGGCAAACGTGCCCTTCCTGTTTGGAAGCTGTTTAGACAGGTCTGCATTGCAAAGCACAAGTGGGAGGAGTGCTGGGGGTGCTGAGCCAGAATCCCCTGGGACAGGTGTCCAGGAGAAGCAGGGAGGCAGCAGAACAGGAGCCAGGCTGGCACAACACAGAAGCAGCCACAGTCATGCCTAGGGAGTTCAAGATGATTCCCACTAAAATAAAATTGGTTTAATCATCATCATCTGAATTTTCCAGTCCTCCAATTACAGACAGAGGACAGCAGTTCACAGATCAGGAGAGTACCAAAAGTACCAAACCCAACAGGTTCCTGCTCTGTGCACCCAAAAGTCAGAGCCAGTGTAAGGGGAGGCTCCCTTGGATCTCAGGCACAGAGGACTAGAGACAACTGGAAAGGTTTGAAGGGCAGGCAAATCTGAAACGTGTCTATTTTATATGGGTTGTCTTTAACACACCTGAAAGGAGCTTCTTTTTAAAAAAATGTCATGAAACATAGAAAGGAGCTTCCAACCTTCAGCATGCAGAGATATGTGGGCCAAAGTGCTGCCCAGGGCATCAGTCACCCACTGAACTCAGCAGCAGAGAACAGAGAGGAAAGTGGGTTTGGCTTTGCAAACCCTTCCCACCTGCCAGTGGCAGACAAGGTTACCTGAACTCCCCCTGGTCCCTGGGAGGATGTGGGCTGGGGCTGGAATAACAACCCCTGGAAACTGAAACAGGCCCTGTGGCTGCTAGTTGATGCCAGAGGGAAGGGGAAGATCTGCACTAAATTACACTTAGAATTCCACCTTTGTTTTACTGGTTGAGGTCTCTTTTGGCACCCTCTATTTCAACAGATTAGTCATTTGGTAAGAGTAAATAATTTTGAGAGGGAAACTGAAGAAAGAACCCCACTCTGCATCCTTGTTAACCCCCAGGGAGGTTAGACTTGGGTGACCTCTGGGCTCTTAAACCCTGGCAGTAACAGCTGATTAACCTGTGATTCCCCAGCAAGGACCAGTACCCCCAACAGGGAGGTACAAGGACCCCAGAGAGCTGCTGAGGTCGGCAGATCATCCAACAAACTGCCCATAAACCTGAGCCAGGCTGCTCTGCCTGAGAAGGCATCAAGGCTGGAGTGCAAATCCTGTACCCACAAAGCCTGGAATGCCTGGAAGCAAGGGATGGGGCTGAGGTGAAGGAAGACCAGGCAGCATTTGAAGACAGAGATATAGATACAGAGAACAGGAAGAGCTGACAATGAAAAAAAGGCCAAGAAATGCTGCAGAGAGCAAAGAGCTGGGATGGCACCAATGGAGAGTTCAACAGAACAGGATTCAGGGATTATGGGCCACCTACTTCCCTAAGGATGGCTTAAAGCCAACCTGCTCTGACTCATGTGGGTCTGGCACCACATGACAGTGTCAACAACCTCCCAAGGACTGAAGGTTGAGCCCATGTGAGCTGGGACCAAGCTGGGTCTCTTCTGCCTACCACTCCACAGTGAAACAGCACTGGAGGTCCAGCAATGACAAAGGAGCTGCTACACTTTTAGCCTCAGTCCCTGACATGACCCCAGTCTCCCACTTAAGCCTTTATTCCAAGAGTCTCAGCAACACAATGCAAGGGGTTCATTTAACCTTTGAATTCCTTGACTCTGGGGAATGCTTTTGAAACCGTAGGATCCATCTCCCAGATCTGTTTGGGAAAACTCCTCAGTGTGTTTTGAATTTATCCAGAAGCACCTCAGCCTGGATTAAGATATACCTAACTTGGGATGGATGGAAGAACATTGGTGTTTGGGTGTTGCTAACTCCAGAACTCCTTGGCATGGATAGAATAATATTTAAGGAATTTCATGTGCCTGGGGAGCTGTTCAAACCTTTCCTTCCACTAGGATTTTCCCACTGACCTTTCAGTGGTTCTAAACAATCTGCTGGTAGGATTTGAATGCTCCTTGCCTACCTGACCACACTGAGGCCCCAGCAGGTGTTGTTTTGTGCCACTTTCTGCACTACAAGTAAGTCTTTGGGAAGAGCTCCTGGCACTCCCTCGGGATGAAGGGGCTGTATGCAGGAAGCTCAGTGATCCCATGGGTGCTGCATGCCATGCAACGCCCAGGCTCCAGACACATCCCAGCCTGGATGGCAGGGCCATGCAGTCACACGTCTCACCTGGCTCTCAGCACTCTGCAGAGTAGCTTCTTTATCTTTTGAGTGGAATTCCTTGGCTGTGTCACCATCCAAAGGGACAGCTTCCAGGAAGTTGGATGGGACGAGCCCTCTCTGTTGGTTCAGCTCTCCCTGCAAGATCAACATTCAATTCTCACATCAGCTTTCCTGGAGACATAAGTAACAACTCGAGGTGCAGTGCCCTGCAGAGGTTGGGCTGTAGGCTCACACAAGTCCAGAACACACCCACATAGGGGGGATCCTCAGAAAATTCCGTAACTCACATCCTTGCTTACTTGTGGAACAATTCAGAGCACAGAAACACAGAAAACAGAAGAGAGTAAAGGAAAAAGAGATGACAGTAAGTTGTGACAAAGGTGATTTCTACAAACTCAAAATCTCCACTACCATACTGGAATATGGCTGTGCCACAGGTGCCCTAGAGGCCTTTGATTTGCCCTGGTATTTACTGATGTCTTCAAAGAATAAGGCAGTACTGGTACAATGTCCTGTAGGCATTGCATCCATGATCACAGAGGCCCAGAGCTGTACTATTGTACTCCTACAAATATTTATCCAGTTCAACAGGAGGTGGTTGGGTGAGACAAAACTCACCCCAGCAATGCTGTTTGTCCAACACTATAAAAGGATCAAACAAAACAGTGATGCCCTCAGACTTAACCTGGAGCTCAACCTCAAGTCAGATATGTGAAGGCACACTGTTTCCCATGCAGGAAAAGATGGATGATCCAAGGGCCAAGGCTCAAGTTTGGCACACATTTGGAGGGCAGGCACAGCCCCAGGAATGTGTCTGCTTACTTGGATCACCATTCCAGCCTCTGGCCCAAGTGTCCAAGTGCCTGGTGAAATGTTAGCTCGGAGCAGGTGCTGGTTCAGCTGGTGTGTGCATGGAAAAAGGCATGCAAGGCTTTGGGAAACCTGCAGGCAATTGATACCAAAAAATAAACTCAGAACCACTGGGATGTTTAAAGACCACAGAGATGCTCCCAGGGCTGGAGCCCCTCTACTCTGGAGACAGGCTGGGATACTGTGGGGTTCACCTGGAGGAGAAAAGGTTCCAAGGGAGACCTCAGAGCCCCTTCCACACCTAAAGGAGCTCCAGGAGAGCTGGACAGGGACTGGGGACAAGGGACTGAGTGACAGGACAAGGAAACACAGCTTCCCACTGCCAGAGGGCAGGGATAGATGGGACACTGGGAAGGAATTCCTGGCTGTGAGTGTGCTGAGGCCCTGGCACAGGATGCCCAGAGAAGCTGTGGCTGCCCCTGGATCCCTGGAAGCATCCAAGGCCAGGTTGGATGGGGCTTGGAGCAGCCTGGGACACTGGAAGGTGTCCCTGCCCATGGCAGGGGATGGAACAGGATGAGCTTTAAGGTCCCTTCCCCAAACCATTCCAAGACTCTGTAATATTGGATTTACAGCAGAAGAAATGAGTGCCAGAAACAGGCTGCCCTGCACTAAGTAGAGAGGGGTTTATGTTTTTTCCAAAAGCAGGATATGTTGTTCCCTGATTTCTGCTTCCCTGCCGCTCCATGAACTCCAACAATTTCCAGTGTAACCACAGGACCTTCCCAAGCCCTGCACTTACATAGTAGAATCCATCATCATCCATGGACCCAAAGACAGTGATAACATCCCCAGCACTGAAGGTCAGTTCAGCCTGCAAAGAGCCAGAGAACAGAGGTCACAGGAAAAGCACTGCCTGGAATTTCTCACCAGGAACACAGGCTCCCCTCGGCTTCTTGCCCAATCTCACGCCAAGGGAGGAGCCCACTCTGTTTGGTCTTGCAGGACCAGGATGCAGGAGGGAAACTGAAGTGGATAACTCTGGAATTCACTGCTAGGAAAGCATTTCATAAATCAAGACAAGAGCAAAGCCCACTTTAAAATCAATTTTAGTAAGGTTTCAAAATAGTACCTACCACCTGCTCTGGAAAGGTGCACTGAGGACAAGCTCAGCAAGCACCAGAAATATCTTCAATTTCTTTGAATATAATTACAAATCCTGCTCCCTTGGATGAGCCTGTTCTGTATTCAGCACTTAGGGATTAGTCTCTAGCAGGAATGCATACAAACAGGGTGGTTTAACCTGGACACAGAACAGGAGCACAGCCCACAGTGACCCTTCGCTGTCACACCCTCTGTCCTGTCAGACACCCCAGCACATGTTCCATGCTAAAGACAAAGGTGCCACCAGCCTCTTTTAATGGAAAAAGCTGCCCAGTGGAGGCTCCAAACAGGCTGAGTCCCACTCAAGACACTCTGGCACTTTACAGGTGTCAGCTGGAAGGGATCTACTTCCAATATATTTACCATATTATATCTTTTGTCCTCAATTTAATCTCTTGAAGCTGCAGGTCGCTCCTGTGGAGCTTCTCCCACAGAACTCTACCAGCTTGTTTCAGTAATTTGAGCTCTTGTCCAAAAAAGTTCGACAAGAGCAAATCACTGCAAAAAGTACAGTCACCTCCTCGGTGTCAAGGGTTCAAAAGTGTTCAGTGGCTGGATACACGCTCACATTGTGTCTCTCCCAAGATATTCCACCATCCCTAAAACACTCTGTCCTCAGCTGTGTCTCTCTGGGCAGGAGACACAGCTTGGGAGGTGAGACTCCCTGAACTGTGCCCTCTGTTGGCCAGACACTCCTCTGTGGATGAAGGGAAGGGATGCGAATCCAAACCCTGTGTCTATGTTTGCTCAGAGAGCTAACGCAGCTTGGAGGAACAGAGAACAGAGCACGTGCTCATCTCTTTCTGCAGAAAGGATTCTGCATTGCCACCTTTCTACCTGGAACAGACTTAGCCACAAAATTACTGTTTGGATTGTATCCTTCCCTGTTTAGATTATATCTCTTCCCATCCCTGGAAGTGTCCAACACCAGGCCGGAAGGAGCCACCCGCTCTAGTGGAAGGTGTCCCTGCTCATGGCAGGGGGTGGGATGAGATGGGCTTTAAGATCTCCTCCAACCCACCCCATTCCATGATTCTATATATAGGAATTACTTGAAAAGAAAACTTTGCAAACTAGTACATTAAACTGGAGCTAAATCTTTTTGCTTGAACAAAGACCTACACAGATACTTAACACAAAAGTCATGCTTAAATTAAGTGCCAAAAGTGCTTTCAAATCCTTAACCAAGGTTTTCCTTTTCCCAGAGTGTTTCCTGGATCCACTGCTACCAGTAGGAGCTGCTTCCTCCTGCCCCAGATCTGCTCAGTCCTGTCTGATCACTAAAGGATGCAATGAATACTCACAGTTTCACTGAGACTCTGGTTGGAGCAAAGGAGTCTTGAGAGAGAAGGAAAAAAGAGACAGGAAGAAGAAACCTCTGAAAAGGGGGGAACAGCTGGTGGTTACCTCCACATCTGTGTTCGGAGAGCTCTCCTTTGGGTTGTAGTCAAAGGCAGCCACCATCCTGCGAGGAGTCAGCAGCTCTGCTTCAATGTCTTCATGTTTCTGCCCTGCAGGAGAAAAAGAAAATATTCTTAGATGGAAATACTAGGACAAAATCCCAAATCACAGCAACTCCTTCACCATTCTTGTAGTGGTCTAAGCAAAAAGAATACTGGGGAGAACTGATTGGAGAGAGACTTTAGAGGCATTTGGTAAAGCAGTTTTCTGATCTTCTTCATTGCCTCATAAGCACAAAAGTGGGGACATCCCCCCATCCTGGTGCTCTGTTTATATGTACAAGAATGTTTCAGTTTACATTTCCTATTTACTTGCACACACACACACACACACACACACACACACACACACACACACACATATACATATATATATATATATATATATATACACATATACATACACACACACACAGGGAACAGCTGTCTCTTTACAGTCTCTTGAAAGGACATTTCTCCTCCCACTACACAATGTTCTGCTATTAAGCTACAAAATTTATCCTCCAAGGGCCAGGGACCAGCACACAGGGAAGTCCAGGCCTTGCCATCCACAATCTCCTGCCTGCTCAGACCCATTACCTACAGACTTGCCCTGAGCCTACAAAAGCCAAGTCTGGTGCTACAGAAAACACACATTCATGGATTTAAACCCTCCTTTGGATCAGCACCGGATGGACTGGCAAAGGGTTTGCAGATTTGGCCTCTCTGGATATCAACAGATGATGCACCTCAGCAGAGGGAGCACCCTCTCAGTGTCCTTTGGATCACAAGGACTACAGACTGCCCTGCTCCTCCCACAGCAAAACAAGGGTGCACTCCCCCTGCAAGCACCCCCTGCTCACCCAAACCATTCTGCACCCACCACTAAACAAAAAGAACTAAAACCTTTTGTTACAGTGCTTAGAAGCAGCACCACAGGGTGTCACACTGACCCTTGACCACAAAACACATCTGTAATTCGATCATGCACTACCTACTCCCCAGTAAAAGCACTTCTCACCTGGCTGAGACTGGTACTCCTGTTTGTCCAGCCCTGCTGGGAGAAGAAAATGCCTCATCGGTAAGAGCTCATCTCCAACAGTGACCACATGACACAACTGATAAACAGTAGAAAGAACACCAAGACAGCAAACAACAGAAGCAAACTGTTCATGCAACTCAAAGTCTACACCAGTAACCAGGACTCAGGAACGTAACAAGAAGCAGAGGTCAAGCTCCAAACTATAAAAGACATCACTGTTGTTAAAAACTTAACACCAGCACAGGGATGGGCTCTCTTTCCACTTCCTAGCAGTCGTACAAACATCTGAGGGTCCTGAAAGCAAGTAGTAAAAATTCAATGCAGTCTGTAATCCTATAGCAAAAACCAAAGAGGAAGCAGTGGGTGACACAGACCTTTCTTGGAGCGTCTGGGTTTTGGAGGAGGGACGGTTTGGCGGCGTGGAGGTGGAGAAAATGTGCCATTTCCTTAATAAAAACACCAAAAAAACAAATAATAGACAAGAGAAACAGACAGTGAATGGAAAGTGAGAAGCATCTTGAATAGTGAACAGGGGACAGAGATGACATGCCTCCCCTGGGAGGCTGACAACAGGATTTCTGTGGGCAAACCCCTCTGGGCCTCATATGTAGACTCAGATGAGCCGTGATCCACATCCCAAATACACAGAGAAATCCACACTGTACTTACACCTTTTAGGCACTCCACAGCTCAGAGCAGACAGACTTTGCTGCTCCTTGGCTTTCAGAAGCAGCACCATAAGGACAAAATAAAACCTTGTACCATTAACACCTGGAAAATCCCAGGTCTCTAGCTAAAGCTTCTGCACTGAGCAGGGTCAGGACTGGATGAAAACCCAAATGAACCTGCAGAGTGCCCAGACCAACCCCTCCAAGGCATTTCCTTAGTTACAAGGCTGTGACAGGGGTTTATGGCAGCATGAAAACAGCACAGGTACAGCCAGCCCGACCGTCAAGGAATCAAAGAATCACTACGGTTAGAAACAGACCATCAGATCCAACCTGCACCCTCTACCCCCTCCTGTCAGGAGTTGTGCAGAGCCAGAATGTCCCCCCTGAGCCTCCTCTTCTCCTGGCTGAGCCCCCTTCCCAGCTCCCTCAGCTGCTCCTGTTCCCTTCCCTGGACATGCTCCAGCCCCTCAGTGTCCTTACCAAGAGGGGCCCAGAACTGCCCCAAGGATTTGAGGTGTGTCCCCAGCAGTGCCAAACCTACAGTCCCTCCCTGCTCACACACCTTATTGACTACCACCACCTTCTTCAAAACTTCCAAACCCATCATGTTTAACAAAGTCTCAGAGCTATTAAAATCCTTTAGTCTTCCAAGACTATGCAGTGGGGCAGGGCAGAGTATCCCTTGTGTATCCACGGAGGGACACAGGCCACCACAGGCATCCAGCCATCTCTGGCATACACACAAGAGAAAGAGTATGGATGTGCAAAACACCTTACTCAAATCTCCTCTCCTCAGATATGGGAGAGGCTGAATATGTTTGTCCTTCAGAAACATATTCAAGAAATCACACTGTGAAAACATCTGGCTCCTTCAGTCCCTGTGCTCCTCAGGATCAACTTTCCAGGGACCAACATTTAGGAGCTGGGCACTGTCAGTCCCTCAGAATCACAGAATGGTTTGGGTGAGAAGGGACCTTAAAGGCCTGTTAGAGCTGGATACTGGGTCTCCCTTCACAGAAATAGGAACAAATTGGATTGCTCCTTTTTTTTCCTTGAGTTTTCTTAATTTTAAGTTGATTTGGGCTTTTTTCCCAGCTCAGGCAATGTCAGGGCTTACTTTTGCCATGACCAACACTTGTGCTATTTTTCATTGCTGAACTGGCAGAGAAACAGGGACCAGCCAAACCAGGAATATCCTGGTGTTTTAACATGTGAAGCAGATCCAACAATTTGCACTGGCAGTAGAGGGTGCACAGAGGGGTGCATGATGAGAGGTGGAGGCATGAGGGACAGGCACAGGGACACCAGTATGCACAGCAGGGGCAGCTCCCAGCCACTGAGCCCGACCCAGCCTGAGCTGCACAGCCCAGGGCTGCTCCAACTCCTCTCTGAGTACATGAGCGGGAAGGAGCAGGACAGCCTCTGAAATGCACAAAGCACTGACCACATACTTCAGGGACTAAGGAGGAACCCAACCACCAGGTCTGCTCCTTATACACTCCTGTCTGCCCACCATGCTGCCTCACACCTTTCCTCCCCCTTCCACACCTCCATTCCCAAGTCACAGATTCTCTCACCCAAGAGCAGGGTCATCCCAAGAGTTCAGTCACAGGTTTTCAAAACAAAGGAGAGAACAGAGTGAAAACTCTTGTTCACATACTTCAGTTGCTCTTCAAATGCTTCTGTTTCCCTGTCCCTAGCAAGGTTCGGCCTCACTTTGTGCTGAATTCACACACCTCAAGCCTAGGAGCAGATTCAGCAGCTGCAAATGCTGAAGTGGAGTCAGGGATGAACTGAGAGCTTGGAACACCCACATCCAGCCAGATTCCCCATGCTGTGGAGCAGCCACTAAACCAGGCTGCAGATCCAGGGACAGCCCTCCAGATGGGTTTGGTGGCTGCACTGGCCACACACAATAGCAGGACTGAGCTTCCAACATTCCAGCAAAGAGCCACAGGAGCAGGGACACACACACAAACACACACACAGTACCTGGGCTCTCCGTGTCTGCAGGCAGGAACCCCTGCTTTAGGAGCTGCTGCTTGAGCTCACTACTCTCCACAGGGACTTCTGACACCATGTTGCACGGAATGTATCCCTCCCTTCCAGCACATTCCCCCCTGTAAAAACCATCAGCATCCTTGTCTCCACAAACCTGCAAAGGGAAATAGACTGTTTATGCTGCAGGGACTAAGCTGCACAGAGAAAGAATCACGGAATATCCTGAGTTGGAAGGAACCCACAAGGATCACCCATCCAGTCCAGCCCTTGTCCCTGCACAGACACCCCAACAATCCCACCCTGTGCATCCCTGGGAGCAGTGTCCAAATGCTCCTGAAGCTCTGGCAGCCTTGGGGTCCTGCCCATTCCCTGAGGAGCCTGGGCAGTGCCCAGCACCCTCGTGGGGAAGAACCATTCCCTGATATTCAGCCTAACCTTCCCTGACACAGCTCTAGCCATTCCATAAGATCACCAGAGAGAAGATACGAGCATCTGCCCCTCTACTTCCCTCGTGAGGAAGCTGCAGACCTCCCAAGGTTTATGCTCCCCAGGAACACCAGACAGATCCATAGAGTAGGAGATGTTCACTAAGTTCTTACTTTCAGGATCTGCCCCTCCTTAAATGGGAGCTCCTCTTCTGCTGCATCGGGGTTAGGGGACATGGAGACAGGATCGTAATCAAAGAGAGCCACAAAGATCCGAATGCCATCATCTTTGCCAGAGGTCTCAGGAGCAGTGCTCCTTGGAAGGCCTGTGCACAGAGGGAACATAGCAGAGAGAACATCAGCCCTGCCCCAGCACTGTATGGCCCAGGCACTGCCTGCCAGCCTCTCCCCAGCCATTTCCAGGAGCTTCCACCTCTCCTGCTGCCCACCTCTCTCCCCGTTCCTGCTCACCTGGACTAGAGAGCAAAGGTTTCTGCATCTGGCTTTTTCTTTCGCTCCTGCTCCGTCTCCTGCTAGGAGCCTGCCAGGTGGCTGTGCCAGGCAGCTCCGGGCCCCTGGAATCTTTATGACTGGATGCCTGCAATTGGAACCACCAGAGAATTAGTAGCAGGCTCTGCCTTCCAACTCCCTGAACAGCGCTCAGCCCAAACGCACTCCACAAAGAGCAGTGCATCCAAATGCAACATTCCTCTTCAGGGACACTCTAGAGCTGGAAAGACCAAGGGAGTTGGAAAACAGAACTGAGGACAGGCAGGCACTCTGCCAGGCACCAGTGATGATCCCCTTGGTGAGGGTGAAGATGCAGGAAAGGGCATTTCGAGGGGAGGCAATTACATTATAGTCAGCATCTACACAAAGCTTTCACCAATCAGCTTATTGCACCAGGGATTTTCGCTTGGGTCCCACAGCCTCCTGCCGTGGGGAGGACGACCCAGTGTGAAAAGGAATACTGCATCGATGACACTTGGTCAGGGACCAGGAAAAGCAGAAGCAGCTACTACAAGAAAAGCCATGGAGCAGCACAGAACTACAGAATCTCTTAGGTATTCTTCCAGACAATCCTAGAGGAGAGTCATTTCTCTGGACAACACTGAACAAAGCAAGATACAGGCAGGCCAGGGAAGCAGAGGGAAGCCAGCACCACTGCAAGCTGCTTCAAAGCCAGAATAGGAAAAGTCACCCAACCCTTTTGTGCAAGGAGGTGCTACGTATCCCCTTCGAAGAATGTTCGAGCCTCCTTCTCCAGCCAGGTGACTTACAGTCCAGCTCCCAGCCCTGCTCCTCAGAACTGCTCTCACACCTCGGGGCTTCCTTCTCCCGGCAGAAGAATCGTAGGTGCTGGCTTGGAGACCCAGCCCACTCCATACCCTGCGCTTCCATCATCTCCGGCCTGGTCAGGTCCCTTCTGCCACCCAGGTGGGCAACCTCAGACTGACTGGAGCAATCACTCCAGTCCCCCTGGCAGCTCTGGGACCTCTCTGGCCACAGCCTGCCCTCCAGGGAGGATGCACAGGTTGAATCCTGATCATCTTCAGAGTCATACTCGATGTCTATTTCCAGGCTCCTGGTGCTGGGGCAGTGCGTTGCTATCACAGCTGGTTCTGCCCCCCCTGATCCCACTGCTCTCGGGGCTTTTTTCCGTAAGGTGCCTTGTCTGGCCCGGCTGTACAAATCCAACCCCTCCTTCCCACCAGCACTGCTGACAACATTCAGCTCCTCCCTGAGACTGGGAGCTCTGTATAACCCGCTCCCCATCTGGCTGCAGTTGCCCAGCAGACGACTGCAGTGCTCTGTTAGATCACTCTGTCTCTTCCTACTTATCTCAGGCCGACTCCGGATCTTCTCTCGGTAATGATTTCCCTTCGTCTTGCTCCAAGAGGGACTTGTCCCACTCCCAGACTTTGGATCATTCTCCTGATAGCCCCAGTTCCAGTGTGCCTTCTTTAGACTGCAAGACAGCTGGCCAAAGGCAGGATTTGCACGGTCAGCCTCCGCTCTGCTCTCCTTAGCACCGTGTTCCCCCTGCAGAGTCTGAGCAGAGACATCCATGGAGGTGTTATTCCTATCTTCCTTTAGAAATGGCTCCTTGCTGTTGGGTGGTTTCTCTGTTCTTCCTGAATGGTAGGTTTGTGTTTCCAAGGAGTCTTGAGGGTCTGTCTTTTCTTCTGTAACATCCTTCTCATCCTCGTCTTCATCCTCATCCTCAGTCACTTCAGGGATGCTGAACAACTTCTTGCTGTGGTTCTTCTGAAGCGGGAGCTCCAGGATCCTCTCCAGAATCTCCTCATCGCTGTCAGTATCACAAAGATCCATCTGTACCCAGACCCCGAGAAAAGCCACAGCCAGGACAAGCAAAGGAAAAAAGAGAGGAAATAAACATTAAAACAAGAGGCAAAGTGACCCTGATTCCCTCCCAGCAGAGCAGGATGGAGCTGTGGCTGCAGCAAAGCAAGGGGAGGGGGCAGAGGGAGCGATGGATCTTCTGGCAAAAGCAATTGGATGAACCAGCAATGCGGCAGGAAGCGAGGAAGGCAAATGCATGGAAGAGCTCCCTCCCAGCCTCTCCTGTACACACAGAGCTACCCACAGCACCTCTCATCCTACCACAGCAGTGATCCCCCTCAGCTTGGCGCCCTTGGGGTAGGAGGGGGGCAGGAGAGTCACCGTCCCTCCACAGCACAGCTGAGTGGGCTCTTCTGTCCACAGGGCTCACCCACAGAGCCATGGGTCCCCCTTAGCTATGTCCTCTCCCTGGAGCACAGGGAATAGCCCTGTGCAGTAGGACACCCCTTGGAGATGATGCTGCCTTGGCCCTTCCCATCTCCTAGCAAAGTGCAGACCTACTGCAGGTTCCCGTCTGCAAATCCAGAAGCAGAGTTCTCACAAAAACAAAGGAAAACCCTTTACCTCAAAGGGCCACACAGACATGAGTTTCACTTGCAGATGGGTGAGAGCCTACCAGGTTACAGAAAATTTTGAGGACAACACTGCTGAATTTTAAAATTTGTTGTGGACCAACTGCAGAATTTACGGGTTTATTTCTTATCACATTAACAGTAACATAATAGGTAAAATTTCCAGGTGCATAGTGTCATTTTGGTAGGAAGATACCTCTGGAGGTCGCTTGTTCAACTTCCCTGACAAGTTATATTATTAATGTGTTCTAAAGGCACTTAGAAATAGCTTACAAAGCATGTGTAGCTACCAATGTTTTAAACTACAGCCACGAGCAGGTCTGTTCAGAGATAATTAAAAACTGAACCAGACTGGGCGAGAAACAAAGGCAGTTGTAAGCTGTCTACTGATGGTTCCAACCTCTGTAGCTTTTTCCAAGTAAAACTTGGTCTTGAATTATATTTAGAATTGGTTGAAGGGGCCTCCAGAGGTCTCCAGTTCAGTCTCCTAATTACAGCAGGACTGTTGCCAACAATAAATCCATGCTTTTGCTTAGATGAGGTTTGAAAACACTGAAGAATGGAGATCCTGAAGCCTCTGGGGACCAGTCCCAAGGCTGCACTGCCCTCCTGGGTAAGAGGTTTGAACGCATCTCCCACATGAACATCCCAAACAGTAGCTCATGATTTCTGTCTCTTTTAATGTATAATCTCCCAGAAACAAGATGACTTTGGCTCTCATCCTTTTAACCATCACGCAAATAGGCAGTTACAAAATCTCCTGCTCAACTCCTCTAGACCAAAAACCCCTCAATTTTCTCAAACTCTCTTACAGAACACATGCTCAAGGCTCCTGCCTTGTTAGCACCAATTAGGAATATGAAGAATTCATAATTAAAAAAAAAA
>VZRH01001299.1:169813-218595 GCA_013397555.1 Urocynchramus pylzowi | reverse complement strand
AAAAAAAAAAAAAGTTCAGTAAGACTTCTTTAAGCTATTTGCAAAGTTGTGGCTTCTGCTTTTGAGTTTTAATATAATAAATGGTTTCAGCAATTAAACAACTTGTTTGAGGATAAACATTTTAAAAGCACCACCCCTCCGTGTTTTCATCCTCTGGATCCTGAAAGTGTTGGCTGAGGAGTCTTGAGGTAACAGAAAATTTAGTTAAATATGCAGAATCCTAGAAAACAGCCCTATTCCAGTTACATCCCCTTCAATCCATAAGGCAGTAATGGGAGGTCTGTGCCCTACAGCTTCCTGCTCCTCATGTCCTCTCCCAGTTCAGCATCTTGTCACCCTCACTCTGTTACTGCCAGCACAGAAAACAAAAACTTTATCCAGTCAAGAAGCACCAGTTTGTTCACCTCAACAGGACATGAGCAGGGTTTTGATGTTTCTTTTCAGGAAAAAAAACCCCAACCAAATAAAAACATTAAGGCAAATAAAACACCCAGGAAAAAAAAAAACCAAACAAACAAAAAATCAAACCAAAGCAAAAAAAAGAAAAAAAAGAAAAAAAAAGACAAAGAATAGTGTTCTTGATTGCTCTTATTTCCTTCTTTCTCTTTCCAGGAAACTTGTTTTTCTTCCTTTTTTTCCCAGTCCAATCCCAACAACTGGAAGCCCTTCCAAAACCTTCAGAGGCAGCCCCAGCCCCTCCAGCCACCAGGCTTGCCCGGGGCTCCTGATGTGCTGCACTGCAGGTCCAATCCCCCACCTGGGAAGCAGAAGACCCTTCAGAAGGAGAAAAGGAAATTTACTCCAGAGTCACTACATTGTCTGCTACCATTTAGTGCTCACCAGCCCATCCCTGCAGACTAGTAGCCACACAGGGCACAATCAACTACAGATGCTCTTCAGGCAAGTGAAAAATCAAAGAGTTAGTGCTTTCTTGCCATCCAGGCATATCACATTTCCTGCAAAGCTTTTTAATTTTCCAGTCTCTCACCCTCAGTGCTTTCCCTCATGGACATTCATCCCAACTGCAGTAATCTGTATGGCTACACACCAGTTCCAGGCCATGCAGTTGGAAGCACATTCTCACAAGTCCATTCAGATCAGATTTAACTCTTTGAGCATGAATTAAGCTGGTCACTTACAGCTCAGCTCCGGCAGGATTTCATCCCTTGCAGCATTTGATCTACAAAGCCACAAATCTGCTCCTACATGCCATCTCTGGCAACAGTAAGCATCAAGGCCTAAGCCAAATAATCATAGAATCAGGGAATAACCTGAGCTGGAAGGGACTCACAAAGAGGCCAACTCCTGGCCCTGCATAGGACACCTCAACAATCACACCCTGTGCCTGAGAGCATTGACTGTTCCCTGTTTACTGTCTGTGTTAAGAACTCAATCACTCCCGTTGATTTTAAGCATCACATCACGCTTTGTGTTTTTCCAACTAATTAAACCCCAGCTCAATTTATTATAAACACATACCCTTCCCTCTCCCAAAGAACTTGTGCTTTTACTACCTTGAGCCAACACTGGGAGTAAAAGCAGAGCAGCAGGACCTCGGGAAAGGCTCAGCCCAGCCCCTCCTCCTGTGAGCTGATGGCATGGGATGGCTGCACTGGCGCTCCCCACAAGCAGCACTTAGAACAAGTTACCTTGTCCCCATTCTCCTGGGAACACGGCTCTCTCTGGTCCCATTTCTTCTCTTCAAGAGCTTCTGAAGACAGCTCATCTTCTTCCTCCTCTTCCAAAATATCTGAAAGGTCAGAACTCCGGTTGTGCTCAGTGAAAAGGGTCAACTGTCGGCGGCCCATTTCCAACGGTTTTTCTTCTTGCTGTTGAAAAGCAAAACACATTTTCTCAGTTCTCCCAGACTCCATTTCAGCAACAAAGGAGCATTCTTCCTTTCTCTGAGCACATACACAGCTCAGGTGTGGTAGGAAAGGAAGCGGGCAGCATCCAAGGGAGTGACTGGCACATATGGACACACACAACCATCAACCTCACTTCACAGCCTGCAGAACAGCACTGCCTAAGGCTGGAAAACTCAGGAGGTCAAGTACAGTTCATATCCCTCCATGGGCACACACATTCAGCCAAGGTTAAACAAACCTCTCTTTTCACTCTGGACATTTCTTTCATCACCTCCTTGCCAGGAGACAACCTCAGGAAGTCCTGGCAGCTGCTCCTGCTAGTGTTTCCATCTTGGAAGGTGTCCTGTGTCCCCCCAGCCTGGCAGGGGGAGGACGGAGGCTCTGGGCCCAGGTGCTTCTCTGCCTCTCTCTCCACGTCAGCACTGGGGCCTTTGGGTGCCTCCTCCCCTGAGCACACGTGGCAGGTTTCTGTTTGGAGCTTCACCCCGCTGTCCATCGGGCTTCCCAGCTCCGGCGCTTTGGTTCTTGGTTGCTCCATCTGGGAATCAAACCAACAGTGAAATCAAGGGGAGGTGTCTCAGACTACTTATGCACCAAAATGGAGTTTTATCACCCCAAACCCCTTGACCCTCTGATGTGTTCTTTGCTGTAGGCATATGAGTATTTTGGCAGGCAACTTGCAGCTGGGAATGTTACCCAGCCCTGGAACAAACCCCTCCCTGTCCTCAGGTCCCAGGAGACACATGGTGCCTGCAGTGCTGCAGCTCAGCAAAGGCCCACAAGGGTATGGACAGTAACAAGTTTCAGGGCTGCAAGAAGAGCCCAAGCTATACAACAAGGTCATTTCCCACTGTCATCTGCCAGACGAATGGCCAAGACATCACCCAGCACATTGGGTTGAGCTGGAGAAGAGGACACTACTCCAGGATTTCCTGGGGTGTGAAGAAAAGGAGAATTAATGAAGAATAATAAACACAGAGAGTGCAACAAGCCCCTGATTAGATCACCTAGTGAGAATTAAAGAAAATCTTCATCTGTATTCCAACCAGTCCAAGAAAACCTCTGAGAGATGGAGGAATGGAGCTCCAGAAACAAGAAGGGTAAGGCAGGTGGGCCTTCATCAACCACCTCTTTCTCCTACTCTAATGAAGGGAACTGTCGGAATCCAAGACATTCCTCTCCATGCCCTGAACCCCGGGCAGGGGTCTGGGCAGCCCTGGCAGGAAGCCAGAAACACTTGGGGCTTTGATTTCAGCCCATGGGAAAAATTACCAAGCTTATATGAGGAATCACAAGTCACAAAAGTTTAGACAACACAGTAGCAGTAGTTAGAGGGTGAGGGGAGAAAATTTGGGATTTGGTACAGGGGGGGTCTAAAATCCTAAGATGGAGGGATTGGGGCGTGCCCTGTCCTTCTTCCTTCTTCTTCCTAACATCCATCTTTTAGGTGATGCTGGCATTTTTACATTGGTTCAGAATAGAAAGTCACTGTCTAACATAGGTGTTAGGGATTGGCACACAATTGTAAATATCTAATATGTAGTTCATGGTATAAAAGATAGCACCAGCCCCTTGGGGGGCAGTGTGCCTTGGACTGACCTGCTAGCCAGAGCTCGGCGGGTCAGACAGAAAATATTTTAGATAAGAAACAATAAACATCTCTGAGAACACGAGCAGAAGGCTCCTGACTCCTTTTCGGACAGCTGAGTTGGGAAAAGCGGCTTCTACCAACATCTGGGGTCATCTCAGAGAGCAGAGAAGATCCCAACAGGGAGCCTCCCTGCATTTTACAATGGAGCACAACCTTGTCCTTATGTACCAGGCACACTTTGAAAACACTGAAGGATCAGAGCCCAGGGACATTGAGACACTGCAGTGTCAAGCTTCTCAATGTCCCCTGGACAAAAGCCAGGCAGGTCCTGGTCTCATGTCTAATCTCACACCTCAGATTTCCTGTCCTGATTCCCTTAGCTGACAGCCAAGTGAAGAGACACATCTCAAGTGAGAAGGAAGATTTGCATCCTGGGAGCACTCGTTTCACTCCTCTCCACAAAGGAGGCAAAGCAACCACCACAAGTGCAGCCATCTACACCAGACACCTGAACATCCAGAGGCAACAATACTGGAAACAGGTGAAGTGCAGTAAAAGGCTCACAGAAAAACCAGGAAATCTGGGCTGGAACTGAATCCACCGGCTGAGACATCATTCTCACAGAAACCTCCTGGCACACCACAAATATCTGAAGCTGGGACAAATCCACCATGACACTCCTCATCCCTGGAAGTGTTCAAGGCCAGGTTGGATGAGGATTGGAGCAGCCTGGCCTACTGGAAGGTGTCCCTGTCATGCACCAGATGATCTTTAATGTGCCTTCAAACCCCAACCATTCCATGATTCTATGAAATGTGGGTAAATGAATGCAGAAGTTGACCCAAGGTACTGTGAGCTGCCAATGACCAGGTGCTGATCACTGAAGTTTTGGACTCAACATCTCCGTTCTTCTGGGTATTGGGCTGGCCTTTGGGCTTGGGCCCACCATGCTGCTGTTGCTTCAGCAACTTTCAGAAGTCTCAGCCTAACTCTGACCCTTCACAAGGTTACACTGCCATGATTAATACATTTGTGCTGAATTTAACAGTTTGAAGCACTCCTATGAGTCCTGATATCAAAAGTCAGAATGGGAAATAGATCCTTTTCCCTGATGTAATACATTCCACAACAGGAGGGCCCACTTCCCCATCGTCACAGAACAATCATTCACCATCATTATATGGCTCTCAGAAAGCCTCACCACTGTCCTAAAAGAACTCTGAAAGCACTCAACCACCCTACTGGGAACACTACTGGGAATTTCACTCACCCACTGGGAACTCTAAATAGCCAGTGTCAGAACAGTTTGCCAGTTCTGCAGCCACGGCTGCCTTGCTCTGCCATCCACTAAGGTGCTCTACCACTGTCTTGTACCCAGCAGACTGGAGAAGGTCCCTTCAAGTCAGAGAGCACAGCAATGGGAACATCCTTTTAACTCTGCAAATTCTTCCTTTCCTCACTCTATTCCTCATCTGCCAGCAAACAGAATCAAGAGGTGAGCTGCATCTTCCAGGTACACAACAGAGGCCAAAACTCCCTGACATTTTGCCACTGCTGGATGATGGCCCAGAGGCAACACTGTCACAGAAAGGTGCTCAGTGGCATCTTGTCCCACTCCTCAAAAAGGATCCATTGCCATTCCCTGCACACCTGGCACTGGGCAGGAGATGTAAGCACTTACCTGCACCTCTGTCCCTTCACCCGGCTGTTGCAGTCCCTGTTTCTGGGAAGGCCCAGGCTCCGTGCCCTGCCCTGGGAGCACTGTGCCAGCCTGCTGGGGAGGCACACTCAGGCAGTTCTTGTCTCCTTCAGTGTCCGACCCCTGTGGGAAAGTGCCTGGAGCCTGCACCGAGGAAGCACTAGGGGAGGGGAGGTGTGGTGGGGAAGATGCCTTTTCTGTCAGAGGCCGCACTGAACCAACAGGGCTGGAGGAGGGATCAGTCAATTTGGCATCTGAGCTCTCAGCAGGAATTCTCTGTTGGAGCGGGAGCGTGTGCTGTGGGCTGTAGGCAGGCAGCGAGGCCCTGGGGCACCCCCGGGGCAGCCTGGAGGGGACAGGGTAAGTGCGCACAGGGGAAGTGCAGCGGGAGGACTGCAGCAGCACCGAGGAAATCTGGGCTGGAACTGAATCCACGGACTCCCCGTACTGAGACATCGTCCTCACGGAAACCTCACGGCACACCTGGAACATCTGAAGCTGGGACAAGTCCACCAGGACACTCCCAGCTGTTGGAGAAGTAACTTCTATCACCTGTAAGCAAAAGAACAGGAAGGAATTATTTATTGGGCACAGCTCAGCCCTTCAATTCCCAACCCAAAGTTCAGATAGAACCCAAAGCTCTGGACGAGCAGCTGTGCAGAATTCCCACCCTTCTGCACACTATCTGGGAAGAATGAAGGTTAAAGAGAAATTTGAGAAACTCAAGACACTACAAAATATGAATATATTCACTCCTGCTCCAGATTTTAACCCTCCTTGTTGCCTAAGCCTTAAAGAGCTTTTCCCTTCTTTAGGCTGCTTTTTCGACTACCTTCCCAGACTCCTTTTTTTCTCCTGTGAAGAGGAAAAAGCATTTCCACAACGAAAGAGCAATTATCCAACACAGCACCACTCTGTTTTGCACTGTGCTCCTCAAACAACATCACGTGCACAAAACCACAGGACATTTTCAATACAGAATGTCCTTGAATGTTCTGTATTAGTAACAGTACTGAACCCTGGGGTGCTTGTATGTTAAACCACAGAATGGTTTGGGTTGGAAGGGACCTTAAAAACCATCTCATTCAAGCCCCCGCCATGGGCAGGGACACCTTCCACTTGGAGCACCCCAGGTTGCTCCAAGCCCCATCCAACCTGGCCTTGGACACTGCCAGGGCTGGGGCAGCCAAAGTTTCTCTGGACAATATGTGCCTGGGTCTCATTACCCTCACAGGGAACAATTTCTTCCCAATATCCCACCTAACCCTGCCCTCTGGCAGTGGGAAGCCATTCCCTGTGTCCTGTCCCTCTATCCCTTGTCCTAAGTCCCTCTCCAGCTCTCCTGAAGCCCCTTTAGGCCCTGGATTGAGCTCTGAGGTCTCTCTGGAGCCTTCTTTTCTCCAGGTGAACACGCTCAGCTCTCTCCGCCTGGCTCCAGAGCAGAGGGGCTCCAGCCCTTGAAGCATCTCCTTGGCCTCCTCCGGGCTCGCTCCAGCAGCTCCACATCCCTCTGATGTTGGGGGCCCCAGAGCTGGAGGCAGCTCTGCAGGTGGGGTCTCACCTAAGCACAGCAGAGGGGCAGATTCCCCCCTACCCACGCTGTGGGGATGCCACCTTTATGCTGGATCACTACACCTCACTCCTCACATTCAAGAGAAAGCCCCAGGTGGTGGCTCTGTACCTGTCCCTGTGCTCTGTCCACACCCTGGGGACTAACTGTTTGCTGAAGGATCAAGCCAGTGCCTGGGCTGAGCAGAGGAGGCTGTTTTGCTGCTGGAGGGTCCTGCTCCAGGAGCACCTCCAAAATCCGGACAGAAGTCTTTTGTAGCGTACATCACACAGCCCAAGCAATGTCCCTTCTCTGATGTCACTCCTTCCCAGGCCAAGTACTGTCAGTGCCTCCTCAGGACACCTTCCTGGGTCCAACTTTCCATGTCTTAAGGTCTGATACTTCATGCTTCCCCTGCAGCAGCCCCAGCCCCCTGCACAGCCAGTACCTTCTGTCCATCCGCGTACACGGCGTATCCGGTGACCCGCACCCCATTGGAAGATCCCTCAGCATCAATGGTGACAGGTAACCAGCTGATAACCAGGATACCTGGAGAGGGACCAGCTTCTACCTGGACATCCAAAGGAGCATCAGGTGTGCCTGTAAGAGACCAAACACAATTTCCTCTTGCTTATCTGGCTACAGCATAAAGCTCAACCCCGGTTAGAACCAAAGAGTAAACTCCCAACCAGACTTGTCCCTGCAGAACTGAAGTACAACAGCCAGGCCAGTACTGGGAAATGTCAGACAGAACCAGAGAAAATAAAGGTGCTCTTTTTCTGTAAAAGCTTTAATGCACAGAAACCAGAACCTTGCAAAAGTAGCTGAGGCCAAGATGCAGCAACCCTTGGAGCAAAGTCTAAACCATCTCTTCCCTGCCCAACCAGCAGCTCCAACCAGCACAGAGGATGTCTTCCCAGAGCAAATGAAAGCAAAAAAGGGCTAATCAAATTTTAAAATAAAGTAAGAAAAACATTAAGACAAAACAGTGCAGCACCTCAGGCTTTGGGGACCTAATAAACCTTGCTTCCCTTTGCCCTATGGCTTCCCAGCAAAGGGCCAGCTAAGCACAGCCTCTCCGTGTGCAGAGGCCTGCAGTACCTGCTAGAGGGGTAGTGAAGTGTATCACAGCTGAGTCCTGCTCCCGCCCCTTGGGCACCTCTTCCCAAGGAGTTTTCATGGGCCGGGCCTCCAGCTTGGCCACATACTGGGTGCTGGGCTGCAGGTTGCGGAAGGTGTACCAGTACACGCCTGGCTTGGTCACATCACACTCCTGCCCATTGAGATACACCCCATGGCTGTAGTTGCTGTTGCAGGGAAGCCACGTGATCTCTGCTGACGTGGCTGTGACGCTTCTGACTTTCAGCATTGTCGGTGCCATGCCAAAATCCTGCCCCACAAAGAAAGTGCAGCGCAGTTTATCGGAGCTGCCGCGCTCCGTCACCGTCTGCACGGACACGCGGTAAGCCCTGCTGCGTAAATCCAGCTTTTCTATCACTGCTTTGGTCTGAAGGCCACTCTTCACGTTCTGACGTAGCTCTTCATCCACATAGATGTTGTAGCTTTGTATGTCTGGGCAGCCAGCTGGCAAAAGAGGTGGTTCCCAGCCTACAACTATGCTTCTGGCAAGCTGCTTGATAAGAGTCAGTTTTCTTGGGTAAGGCACTGCTGTGTGACTAACGGGTTCCTCCTGGTCTCCTTCTGCTCTGCTGGCCAACGGACTGATGCTACTCTCTTCAATGGAAAACTCACTCTTATCTCCACTGCTGGTGCTTGCACTGACCAAACTTTTCTCCTGGTATGAGCTAGGGGTGAGATCATTCAGCTCCGGAGGCAGAAACATCATGAGGTCATCATCTGAAACTCGCTCAACAAAATTGGAGGGGACCAGCCCTCGCCGGCCATCCATCAGCTCCCCTAAACGAAAAACAGGACACCTGTTATCACTGCTCCTGCCACTGAGCCTTCCAACTCAGCTTTCAGGACTATGGGACAACATCTGTGCCAGGGTACAACTGTTCTGCAGTCAGGAGTGGAAAAGATCTCAGGGAGGTTATTCCTGGCAATGTTTCCTGATTTCCTAGGGCTTCCCTTGTTAGATCCCAAAGGACACAGTGAGGAAACTCACTGCTTCACACATTTCAGAGCCAACTAAGTAAAAACTTGGGTTGTGTAATCAGTTAAAGGCTTTCTCCTTTTTCATTATCCCATTCTTCCTCATCACAGCTCTTTCAGTAACTTTTTTAGCCTTCCCAAACTACGCAGCTGGATGATTTTATGTCTTCTCCCAGCCCTACAGATTTGGGGTTTGCAGTACTTCCTCAAGAAAGTCCATCTTCCCAGCTCTGTATTTAGCTCTGGCCTTCCTTTTAGCTCCCTTCTTTCTTAAGTTAACTCCTGTACTAAAGGTGTCCCAAAAAGACTTGTGGGGACAACAGATACACAGCACTTGGTCTGTGCGGACCCATCAAACCAGGGATGAGCAGCACACAGGGACTGCACTGCCATCTCCCTTCCAAACTCTACCTACAGCAAATCAACTGAAAGCAGGGAAAGCAGAAAAGGTTAGTAAAGAATAACCTTTTTAAACAATAAACAAACAAATAAATGATAAGCTTGGGAATAGAAAGAAAGAAAAATGAGGCAGAGCAGTCACAGAGCAAGCAGTGCAACATACATGCATTTGTCTCAGCTCTTGCAAAGCACCTCAGGAAATCAGGAACCATCACCTGTTAAGCAAGTGGCTCCACAAAAAAAACCTCAGCACAAATTTACAGACCACAAATCTTGGTTTTGATTCCATCCACCTTTTAGTCAACCAGGATCATGTTTGCAAAGGGACCAAAACAGCAACACTGTGTGACACCAGCAAGGGTCACAACTGTAGTCTGGGTTGATTATTGTACCCCTCTTTGCCAAAAGAGCAGGAGGCAATGGAGCCCATCACCTGCTGCAGTTCCTGGCTCACTACAGGCACTGGAAAGAGGGAAACAGCCCATCTGCAGAAGGGGCTGAACATGTTCCTCCACGGTGAGGGAGGAACCATATGGGAGTTGAAACCATTGGGGATGAAACCTGGAACTTGCTGAAAGTAGTGGCAAAATTTCCACTGAAATCACTAGACAAGGATTTCATAGCTTAGATTTAATTTATTCCTAATATAAATAAAGCAGTTTCCAACAGGATCTGCTCATCCTTCTAACAAACTAACTTTGGGCAGAAACCCTTTACCTTGAGGTTTCAAGATATGCTAAATTTCTCTCTCATTTTCTGGAGAGAAATCAACTCTCCACAGCAGTTCAGTCACATTTCATTTTACTAAAACACACCTTCAAAGAAGCCATCTTCATCCATGTCTCCATAGATGTAAATATATTCTCCAGCAGTCAGCGGAAGCTCTGCCTCTGGATTTTCATTAGGTCCATCAAAAGGATTGTAGCTGAAATATTTATAATTGGAAGACTTAATTTGCATAGGAACCTTCCCAGCAACACATTACAGCTGTGATGCTGATAAGCTTTTAATTCACTGGGAATGCATCCACTTTGGCAAGCAGCAAATTTCACAGACAAAGGTCAAGATTGTAGTTTACATATAAAAATATTTAATAACAGATAATTTCTGAGGAGCAGAACAGATGTCTTGTGACATCCAAAGGAACAGGGATATAAGGATGCTGAAGGGACAGGAGCATCTCTCTGAGGACAGGCTGAGGGAGCTGGGCCTGTTGAGCCTGGAGAAAAGTCAACAGAAAGGGGATTTTATCAATGCACAGGTATATTTAGGGTGGGTGTCAAGACGAGGGGGCCAGATGTTTTCCACTTGGTGCCCAGCAACAGGACAAGGGGTAGTGGGCACAAACAAACAGGAAATTCCACGAGAACCTGAGGAAAAACTTCTTTGAGGTTGAGCAAACACTGGAAGAGGCTGCACAGAAAGGTTGTGGTGTCTCCTCTGCTCTAACCCCACATTTTAAACAGCACTCTAAAAACTTCACCAGCAAGAAAATTAGAAATCCATTGGTGATATGGCTTGGACTCCAGGCAGTTCTAACCTGCCTACCCAGGGATACTCTAATCAGAGGGTCTCATTTCGCAGGAAAATGCCTCATGAAAAACCTCTCTCTTTACAAACACCTACTGCCAATTCCTGCTCTTTACCCCTTAAATGGGATTTCATTGTGCCAAAGCAATGTTTACCTGTCTGTGATTTGACAGACTGTATGGGCCCAGGACTGACATGAAGACACAGACCACATCTGATGTGCTCCTCACAAGCACGGAATCATCTCCGTTCTCCTCATCCCAATGGAAAAGCTGAAGGATAGGTAATACACTAGACTGTAGCAACTTGGGCTTGACCATGATGACTCAGTGAGTGGCAACAGTTATCAAAAACATCTGGGTTTATTCTGTGCCTTTTTTTTTTTTTTTGGTCCTTTAAAACTTACAGCCAGAAGTATATTGGCCAAAAAAATTCAGGAATTCTAAGCTGAAATTTTCTTAATTGTTAGAATAAGATTTCTTGGAGAAAACTTCTTGCACTATTCTGAAAAAAACAGACAATTCAATGAATATGTTAGGTTGAACTAATTTTCAACAGAGACCAATATTTAAAGTTTCACACAGTGCTGTTCACTGAACAGCCACTGAGCTTAATGTGCTTTTGTTGAGCTAAGCCTGGATTGTGCAGGAAGTAACAGGTCTCAAATCATTCAGTCATGGAATGGTTTGAGTTGGAAGGTACCTTAAAGCTCACCTCATTCCACCCCCTGCCATGGGTAGGGACACCTTCCACTGTACCAGGTTGCTCCAAACCCTGTCCAGCCTGGCCTTGGATACCGCCAGGGATCCAGGGGTAGGCACAGCTGCTCTGGGCACCCTGTGCCAGGGCCTCATGACCCTCACAGGGACCAATTCCTTCCCAATATCCCATCCATCCCTGCCCTCTGGCAGTGGGAAGCCATTGCCTTGTCCTGTCACTCCAGGTATTTGTCCCCAGCTCCTCTCCAGCTTCCCTGGAGCCCCTTTAGGCACTGAAAAGAGCTCTAAGGTCTCCCCAGATCCTTCTCTTCTTCAGGCTAGACACTCCCAGCTTTCCCAGTGTGAAAATCTCATGGAGAAATAAGATAAAAGGTCTAACCCATTATTATCCATTCCTAACAGTGGTGAATCCTAGAGAAGATTGTGAAGTAGGGAACTGTGGATAACGTCTGTAACTTCACAGAGCACAAGCAATGAGCACTCAGTACCTGTATCGAGCTAAGAACACCTGAAGCTTTGCAGGGCCTTGGCTGCCTGGCTCTGGCATGAGGGAGATGCTGTCAACATCCAGTTCTTCCATTTCACTTGCAGTGTCCACCTAAAAATGTTAAAGATAAGGATCTGAGTAAAGGAATACTCAGAGTGTTTGTACATAGTGAACACATCCTCTAAACTCGTGGCTGGTGTCAGTCTGGCTCCTGTGCTAAGGACCATCTCTAAGAATGATTTTTTAGGTGAGGAAGTAGCAATAAGAGGCAACAGCCCCAGATTGGAGCTTCAGGGCTTCCAGTCAGACATCAGCAAAAACTCCTTGCCCAGGTGAGTAATACAGCCCTGGGAACAGTTCCCAGAGCTGAGGGAATGATAAGATCTCCATTCTTAAAGAACCTGTAGCCTGAGCTCAGCAAAGCCATGGCCACACTGATCTAGAGCTGGTGACAGTCCCACTGCAGCAGGAGATTTGACTAGAGGCTCTGGAAACCTCTTCCACCCCACACATCTGTAATTCAGTAAGTTGATTTCTTGCTACCTCTAAATGGTAGCTGTGCCTGTATGCAACACAAATGTCAACCTGAACAAAGGAGCTCTGTTGGAAGTTTAACTGCTTCTGTCCTCTCCAACACCTGTAAATTTTCTGTAGGATGTCTATGTACTTTAGACAGAGCTTTGATTGGAACTTTTGGTTTTAGCTGGCTCAGCTAACAGCATATGCTGAATGAAAGCCAGGACAGAAAGCCCCCATTCCTTTTACAACCTTGCCCTTTCTAGCCAGCAGCTCCTTCTGCACTTCCTAAGCTGAAGGCTGCACCTTCAGGGCATTTGGTGCCTACTGGCAAAGCACCTTTGAGAAATTTCCCTCAGCTGTTTTGATCCTGGTGAAATGTTGGGATTTTACATCCAGTGGCAATGGGCTGTGCAATGCAACCCTTCTTCTTGAGGCAATGCACTCCCTAGGATTTGTCTGAACTTGTGCCAATGAACCAATTCAAGCTGCCTTTTTAAAGCAGACATCAAGGCAAATGTATTTTTGATGAAGACCCATTGCAGGCACCAGAACACAAAGTATTTTTTTAATACATGAAGAGCCAATCTCAGGAAGAGTTCAAAGCACCTTTTCAAAGTACTGTACTCCTTGTAATGCAATCCTACCCCATGTCCCTGGTGAACAAAAATCTGTAACACTCAAACAAAGGGGCTTAGCCTGGAATGTTCCCGCAATTATGTGCTGTGGAAGCCAAACACTCCAGGCACTGGCTCTTTTCCAAGGGTCCCACGCTGATCTCTGCAGGCATCTATCTCTCCAGGGAGGCAGGGTGGCTTCCAAGCTTATTAGTGAACTAAAAAGTAGGCATTTTTCCTGCTCTATACCTGTTCCTCCTCAGGTGTGACCTTCACTTTGTCTCTGAACATGGCACTTCCCTGAGCTCTTACACAGTGGGAGGCTCCACCTGGCACTGAAGCAGCCCTTTGTTGTGGCTGTCCTGACCTGAGCACCTCAGCACTTCAGTGGCTTTAGTGCTCAGGAAAACCCAAAAGAGCAAAAGGTGCCCCCTCCAGGCCACCACACCCAGCCTGCTCACAGCATTGCTCTGCCCTAAACTGTCCCCTCAAGTAATGCATAGGAGAGAGCATCAACCCCTGCTCAAGTGAACCCCACACCACCACAAAATGGCTCCTGGGAAGAAGAAGCAACAACCATTGAGGAGATTCTTGGTGACACAAACATGCAAAGCCTGTTAGCTCCATACCTCTTAGCACAAACTTGGCATCTTCTCATGGTTTTTTTCACTAGTAATATCTTAGTAACTAAAAACACCACACAAGAAGTTTGAGTTCCTCATTCACAGCTCAAGGCAAAAAATAGTCTGGACACAGTTTCTCCCCATGCTAAAAATTCCAGTTTGTAGCCTTTATGTGTCTTAGTGGCAGCCGAGATGCCACAAGGAAGCTTAGCAAGAGCTATCTCACACATCCTATCCCACTCCTCCAAGCTCTCAGGCACTGTCTATCCAGTTTTTTCCTTCATGGAACACAGCAATATATTCAAATGAGCATTACAGACATGGCATTCGAAGTAATTTCAGTATTTTCCTATGGTTTTTCTCTTGTTTATTCCATTTTCTTCAGGCAGCCAGAAGGGAATGAATGCAACTTTACCAGTGCTCTCAGCAATGCATTTATTCCCCTCTGGCTGGAAAGCACAAGCAGCAGAGAGGACTCCCATACTGACCTCTGGAGTTGGGCAGGATTTTGGGCTGTTCTGCATGGATTCAGATTTTGAAGAGCTGGACTGAGACTCCCCTTTCTTGGATTGTTTCTGAGTACTGGTGGGAGCAGCTGGGGAGCCCACGGTGGTGTCCGGCCCCTGCTGCGACAGCTGCAGCTCATCACTCCCTTCATTGTGAACCTTCTTTGTGCTCTGATGGGGGAGCAACCCAGGAACAGCTGACTCTGCAATAAAATCAGCTGTCCATTAGTTACAGCCCCAGGCAGGATACAGGGTCAGCAACGAGCATCCCAGAGAGCAGCCCAAATCTCTACAAACGTGCCTTGCTCAACAGATTGGACACCTGAGCTTCCCTGGCCACAGAAATGCCAACTTCTCTTTACAAAATGAACCAAAAGTATTTACAAAAGGGACAGAGATGCCAAAATTGCACTAAACATTTGCATTAACTCCTTTAGCCCTTTTCATTTACATAAATAACAACCCATTTGTCAAAGCCCTCCCAGGCACGTCCAGCAATTACCCTTCTCCCAGCGGGGCTGCGGGGCAGAGCTGCACAGAGCAAGGGGCAGCTCTGAAGTCACCAGAGTGGAGGTGAGAAGGTCGATTTTTCCTGTTTGAAGCCGGAATTGTTGGAGTTCCTGTGACAGGAGGCTGAATTGCTCTGTTTGACTGCGACACTGGTCTTCCAGATCCTTCACCCGGGCCTGCCAGGAGAGAACAAGGTTAGGAACAAACCCCTGACGAAACACTGAGGTTCCAAACAGGATTTGCCTTTGCTGCATCTTTTCCCAGACTCCAAGGAGCTAAAGGATGCTTTTAAATGCCCTGCCTAGGAACAGTCATTGGGAACTGGCAGCCTCACACCTCTACTTATCTTAGAAAAGCTGAGGCTCATCATCTCTGAGGAAAATGACTACAAACTCCATTAGGACTTATCCCTAAAATTCTGGTTTTGAACTTCAATATCCTCTCTCAGCCCTGCACAAGACCAGATGAGATAGGTCAGAGCCTTAAAAAGATTCAGAAGGCTTTGCATGGTTTTTGGAGCATTAAAACCTTGTCTCCAAAAGGAACTGCTCTCCCAATTTTGTCCATCACTCCAGAGGCCCCAACAAGCTCCCAAAACCTTAATCTGACCTCCCCACCATTCCAGGCAAGACTGCCAACTGTCCCTCTGGACCTTGGCACTAGGAAGGGCAGAGAGCACACAGGCCCATGTTGCAGAACTCTCCCTTGACGTGGGAAGCCCACACACTTTTCCCCCTGGTCTTACGGGGATGATTTTTCCAGGCAAATGCATGTTGAGGACAAGAAAGCTACACCTCAGAAAGATGAGGTGCCAAGGAGCCTTGAGAAACACTTTGGAGAGAGAAGGACACATTCCTGCTAGAGAACCATTTGTTTTTACCATCTCTAGAACTTCCCCTTACAAAACATTGCTGATTCCTAGCTGTCTTTACACATCCCCACATTCCCCCAGGTTGTAGGCAGATCAATTCTCGGGTGATTGCAACTGCTCCTTTCCCTCCTCTCACTGTTTTTTGTAGGTGAGATGCACCAAAACAGATAACTGCACTGCACTCTTCGAAATTTTCCATTCTACCAAATACATTTGAAGTATTTTTTCTCCTTCCAACGCAAAAAATAAATGATGCCTTGAAATATTACCTGAGACAGAAAGCCTGAGATTTTAAGCAGCTCTAAAAATAACATTTCTGACCTGGAAAAAGCTCTCTCTGTGGTCTCAGAGTAACACAAAACCTTTGTAGCCACTCTCTAAGAATTTAGGAGGGTCATGCATTTTTATCTGACTGTGACATATCTGTTTGAGGTGTTTCAGTTTATTACTTGTTCCCTCCACAAGTCCAAAGGTGCTCTCATGCTCTAAGGAAAGCCTGGTGAAGTCTCTCGAGTTTGGCAAGTACTATCTCTGAACTGAATTCAGATGCCAGGACCAACTTCCAGAAGTGTCTGTGTTATCCACTTGCTCAGAGTCAACTCCTTGTTTTACTAAGTCATGGTGCACAGGATTCCTCTGCCAATATGAGTGTTTGAATTTACTTACAGTTTGGATTTTTCACATAAAGACTTCTCCCCTACAACATTACATCTCAACAGAGAAAAGAAACCCTTAAAAGTAAGAACAGTTGCACTGGATCAAAGGAGGGCTTCCTCAAGTCCAGCATCCATCCCTGATCCCACCTTGGGACAGAGCCTACAACAACAGACAGGTACAGAATGACTGCAGGACCAGAGTGGGATTTCCTGTCTTCTCTGGAGACACGAGCCAGCAGATGCATCTGGATATTGTGTTTAATAGCATCATAATAGTACCTTGTCCTGTAAATTCATAAACCACAGTTTAAATCCATTTACACTGGCAGCCAAGCCAATAACCCGGATAATTCACAGTTTAATTCTAAGACACCTAATTAGTCAGGTGTCTTTTCAGTCTGTTATTCCAAACAACATACAAACATGCCTTAAGTACTACTGCCACATCATACACAAGGTGTACTTCTAGCAGCTACTTTGCAGGGGACTGCAGACAGCTGGGAAGCAGCAGGTTTCCAGGGCAGTGCTGGGATGCAGGGGGATAAGGAAGATGAGGCCCAAGGACGTGTCCAGGAGGTTCAGGGAACCAGCAGGAATCAAGCTCCAGACACAGAGAAGACTTCTGTGTCTGTGCCCAACCCAAAATGGGGAGAAAGAGGAGTCTCCCACAACAGGGACTGGACTTCCAGAAGAGGCTGCAAGAGCAGGAGCAGAGCTTGGTGGGATCAGTTTCAGTTTAACCACCAACTCAAGAACTGATTCTTCACACCCAACCACCACCACCTCAGCCCCATCCTCTAAGAAACTCTCATTCATGGCTGGTCTGTTCCACTTCTACAGCTCATGCTCTCCTTTCATATGTCCCTTGCTCCCCTTCTCCATATCTTCTGCTATGAACTTTTCAGATCAGAGAATCCCCGTTTTGCTAGAAGGGAATTCTACAGGTGTGCAGTCCAAGCTCTTGCTGAAAGCAGGGCTGATGCCAAAGAACTAAAGGAACATCCATAACTCCACATCAGTGTGGGTGCAACTTCTATAGGATGTGAGCATACCCCAATAAAGTCCTTTCCTGAGAGTTCCCACCATTTTACTGCTTTTTTGACCAACTTGTGGCTGACTTTTTTTTTTTTTTAATGGCCTACCTCCAACCCTGCACCTCCTGTGCCAGCAGGGAATTCCGAGCCCACCACTGGGCATGTTTAGACTCTGCTCTCTCTCCTCCACGTGCCTTTGCACAGCCAATGTCACCTGCATTTTATCTCCCCATTCCTCCTGAGATCTCTGCCAGACTGGAAGGTTTTAAAGAAGTTTTCTACCAGCTACAAACCCTAGCATTTCTATACCACCCTTCTTTCCAAACCTGTGAGCAGGCCAGCTAGCACAGCTCCCAAGATGGAACTTCATTAGTTACCACCTCTCCTGGGAAAACTATTATCCACAATCTCTGCTTCCCATTTTCCACCCAATTACAAAGCCAGCAGGACCTGTCTTCTTCTCCACGACACTCATTCGCAATCTTGTCACCACTGCTTTTGGGGTTTCAAGGAAACACTTCACTCTTGGACTGCAAAGACACTTAAATGTGGAGAAGGAGCACAGCTGGAAAATTCTAAAAATCTGGAAGTGCCAAAAAAAGTAAGCTCCTAATTCTACTTGGTCAAGAAAGCAAGGCACCTAAAGAGAAACGCAGCTGCTCCATCAAACTCATAGTGGGAGCTCCTTTAATTACACTGATTTCTTGGCAGTAACACTCTTGCAATCTTTTCCAGAGTATAGTTAAAACAAGAATATCGAGCAACTGTCAAAGTCAGAACAGAGGGAAAAATGTCCTGTTTGACAGCATTAGAGCAATACCTGCATGCAATCCAAAGTACTCTGGGAGCAAGAAAAAAAGCAAAAAGAGATATCAAACCACATCAGCAGTTACACTACAACACTCTGCCAAAGATAATCCAACCCTCAGTCTGAATGAAGTTGTTTTCTCACCAAATTACAGTGTCTGCCTTGTTCCATACTGAGATTCCCACCTCAATCCCAGAAGCATCTGCTTACCAAACAAAAGCTAAACCCTACATACCAAATGCATGAATAAGATAACCAGGCACTTTTTGAGGGCCTCCAAATCCCAGTGTGCTTTGAGATAAATGACAATATGCTTAGAGTGGCTGCTAAATTTTAATCCCTCTTTTCCCAGCACATTGCACCCACTCAAAAATTAAAGGTATGGGCATTTTGTGCCCAGACCCTTCCCCAGGTCTGACATCATGGAGTTCTGGGAACCAAAGCACAGCTCAGAGCCTGGCTGTGACAGCATCTTAAGCAGCTGACAGCCTGCTCAGTCCTGCATCCTGCTCTTAGGTCAGGGAAAGCAAGCAAAGTTGAGCTCTGGTTCCCTCATTTCCCAACAAAACTGGATTCCTGGAAGGAGGCTGTCTCCTTTTGTATCTATGAAGTGCCAGAGGCAGTTGAAGTCTTGTCTCATGGACTTTGCAACCACTGAACTCCCTCACTGCCATGACCATAACCCTCAAGCTTTTCTTCCTAAGCTGAGAGGGTACTTCTCTCCATGGCATTTCTGCACACACCCCACTGCATACTCTCCTCACTCCTGTCACTGCCTTATCTCAGAACTACAGAACACCTAAGGCTGAAGGAGATCACCTGGAACACTGGGATCACCTGAACCAAGCCCTCAGCTCAGAACAGGGTTGGCTGCTGAGAGCTCTGTCCAGTTCTGACCATCTCCAGGGAGAGTGACTCCACTTATGACAATCATGGGACAGAAGTCTTCAAACAGGAAAAAGGACTACACTCATTCTTCATTTATATCACATCAAAAAGCAATTCAAGCACATGTAAAAAAGACAATACATAGCAAAGGCATCTCAAACCCCCTAATTATGCCATACACTGATGTTCTGGAATGACTATGATTATAGTTAAGTAATTTAAATGACTGTTGCTCTGCATTAAACTGGCTTTTAACGACAGTTCCTCTTTCTTTGTTCTACTTTATAAAATTCAGGGTCAGACTGAATTGGGCTCTGAGAAACCTGGTCTAGTGGAAGGTGTCCCTGCCTACAGCAGGAGGAACTGGATGAACTTCAAGATCCCTTCCAACTCAAACCATTTGATGATTCTGTGATCTCTGTACCAGTAACATGAAGGCAAGAATATTTAACTGGTAAAGCCCTTGCAGAAGAACATTACCTTCAAACACAGAACAAGAGGACTATCTCTTTCTTCCTTTGTACATGGAGATGTCTGGTTTAAACCTAAGTAGCTTCTCCAACCCTTCATTGAGTTAGTTCAGAAAATGTTTGGCAAACACCATAGAATCATCAAATCCCAGAACAGTTTGGACTGGAAGGGACCTTAAAATTTATCTTATTCCATGGGCAGGGACACCTTTCTTTTTTGTACTAGACCAGGTTGCTCCAATGGCCTTGAAACAGAACCACAGCAACCCTCCCTCCCGCTAAAGGTTGCTCAGAACCCAGCTGAATACCAGGTCATGTAGAGCAGTACCTGTATCAGCTGATCCCATCTTGGCAGCCAAATGCAGAGGTCCCCAAAGGGGTGTGGCAAGGGCACAACATATCATGTCACATTCCCCAATAATGACCCAACCTGCAACATTTCAATCCTGTTCAGCAGGAGCCCAGCACTCTTGGGCTCTACTGGCCAGGCCCCATCCTAAGCTGGTGCTATTTGCAGTCATGAAGCAAACTCCATCAAGGACACTTCCCACCTGCATCGACAGTCCCGGGCTCCCAAAAGCCACAGAGCTGCACAGCAGTGGGCACAGGGAGTTCACTCTGACAGCCCTGTTTGTCACCACTGGAGACAGCAGCACTGCCCCAAGAGAGCCTACTGTCTGGGGGTACAGCAAGACAACCTGCTCATCTCAGATGTTTCAGTGCCCAGAAAACCTCTGAGAGAGCCGAAGATGCTCCCCTTGCCACCACACCCAACCCAACCCTCTGGCAGTCACTGAATTGTCACATCAAGTTCCGGGGTTTGGCACTGTGCCTTTGCAGCTCCAGGAATCCAATGTTTTCTCCAAAGTCACCCTGACAGACACTGAGCTGATGCAAATCAATCCCAAAGCAGTGCTCAGCACATCTGCCAGGCTGCACTGGTACACCGTCAGCCACCAGCCAAAGCACATTCCCGCTGTGCAAGTCAGAGCAAATGGAACAAGGGAGCTACCTCAAGCTCCACCACTCCTTATGCTCAGGTTTTCCTGCTTTTACCTAATAAACTTTCCTTATTTTTCCCTAATAAAACAGATAGAGCACACATACACAAGAGAAATTTTAAATCCCATGGACACAAGTATTCTCTTTTCACATGATGCTGGAAAATGGAACAGGCAGCTCTGAGTTTGATTATTAAGTGCACCCCTAAAAGAGTTTTTGGGCAAGATCTGAATGAAGTAACCTATCTAAAGACTGAGCAGGCTAGGATATAATTCCCTGAACTTTGACCCAAATATTACAGCAACATGTTGCATTCGATCAAGGCACTACAGCATTTTGCAGAAGAACCGACAAAACACAGGGCATCCAAAATGATATTATAAATAAAAGGTACCAAATCTAGAGCCACTAATCCCTCATGTCTTTCTGCCTTACCTCTAGAAGCTGTACTGCTCCCTCATGTTCCCTTCTTGCCTCTGCCTGCGCCTAAGGAAAAATAAGGAAGGGAGTATATCAGAAAGCAGCCAACCTGAGTTCACTTCTATTGTCATCCTACCTTGGTAGTCCATTGTAAACTGGAGCATGAGTCTGGTAAGGAGCAGCTGAGGGAGCTGGGAAAGGGGCTCAGCCTGGAGAAAAGGAGGCTCAGGGGAGACCTTCTGGCTTTGCACAACTCCCTGACAGGAGGGGACAACTGGCGGGGGCAGCTAGGCTCTGTTCCCAGGGAGCAAGGGACAGGACAAGGGGAAATGGCCTCAAGCTGTGCCAGGGTAGGGTCAGGTCGAATAGTGAGCAAATTTCTTCACAGTCCCTGGCACAAACCACCCAGTGCACTGGTGAAGTCACCATCCCTGGGGCAGTTTAACAGCTGTGTAGATGTGGCTCTTGGGGACATGGGTCAGTAGCTGTCTTCCAGTGCTGGGGGAACGGATGGACTCAGTCTTGGAGGGCTTTTCCAAACTTGATGATTCCATGATTTTATTATTTAAATCACTGGAAACATCTGTGTTTCCAGTGTACAGTGTATACAGTCTGGAAACATCTCTGGGCTCTGGACATACAGCAGTGAGAGGTCAGAACTGACATTCACAAGCAAAGCCCTTTACTTTGCTCAGGTACCCCAGTTCACCTGGACTCAGACACTCTTACCCTGTAAACTCACATCTACCTCCCCCATGCACTCCTCCAAAGGAAACAAGGTGTCCATTCAGAGAGGGAAACGTCCCTGTCACACACCACACACCTGCTGCAACCGCTGGACCTCCTCCTGCTTCTCCTGCAGGACTAGCAGTGCTTCCTTGTGCTCCACTTCCAGCTGCTGCCTCCGCTCAGCCACATTTCTCATGTGCTGCAGGAGAAGGGACACACAGCTGAGAGTGACACTACTGAAACCCTGCCCTGTGTTCTACCAATGGCCACAAAGCCAAACCAGGGCCTGTATTTCATGTCATCATTGCACAAAGTAAGAAATCCCCATCACAAGGCAGAGCAACACTGTCAGAGAAAACCCCCAAATCAGTGATGGCCACCTTATCTCCCACCCAAATCCCCGAAGCAGCCTTTCCAAAGCACCTCTGTCCACTTTGGAAAGCCATGTTCCAGAATCCTGAAGAAGCAGAATTCCCAGTGGAAGCACAGAGACAAAAGAATGGTCAGAAAAGGCAAACAGACAACCTGTGCCATTCAAAGGAAGCAGCAGGTGTTTGGATAGTCCTTCTAGCCATGTGGCTCCTACTGACCTTCAGCACCTGCTCTAGATTCTCCAGCTTGGTTTGGAGTCCTTGATTCGTCTGAATTACTGAATCCCGTTCCTTAGTCACTAAAACAACCTGCAGTTTCAGGTCAGCATTCTCAGATTCAACCTGAAGAGAAAGGCTTTTCAGTGAGCATAAGCAGCCATAGGTGTTCCTTGTAAAAACAACAGAGACCAGTTTATTTCTGTGCTTTCTGCTGGCAATGATACCAAAATCAGAAACCTCCTCTGCCTCAGGTTTTCACTTAAAACAAATATATGAGCATTTGTATCAGGCCTCAGTGTGTAACAATTTATTTGCACACTGCTTCTCTCCCTAGATTCATCTCCCCTTTGCAAGGAGGAAGAGACTGGGATAGGAACAGGCTACATAATGAAGAGATAAAAAAACAAGCACAAGGTCTATAAGCATTTTTAATCCTACGTTGTAGGATTAAACACAGAGAACAGGACAGAAAATTCAGTAGGCTGCTGAAATCATCTTTGCTTCTTTCACTTACCACAAGGAATTTTTGGTTCCAAGGTGGACTATGGCTTGACAACTACCAGCAACGCAAGCAAAGACAAACATTTCCACTTACAGCAGTTATTAAATATGTAGGAAGCCTTATGCATGGTGGCAAATTGACACAGGGGACTGACAAGTGACTTTCTAACTCTTGTGGATTAGATTTGTCCAGAGAAGAAGCTGGGAACAGAAGTCCAGATGAGCACACGACCATTACTGAGCTGGAAACTTAAGAACAGCATGTTCTTCTCAGCAGAGTTTTGCAGAAGCCAACGCTGCCAACCTGACAAAGACACTGCTTTTACCTGTCCTGCCCACACAGCCTTCTCATTCAGCTGCAAGTTCTCTTCAGCCAGTCGTGCATTTTCACTCTGCACCTCCTGCAGCTGGATCTCCTGTCCAGAAAGAGCAGGAATTACACCAAGGCCCTCTGACTAACTCGCCCAGATTATCCTGCAGAGCAGCTCCATTGCTCCTGTTTCCTGATGGTGCAGGATGCTGGTGGGATGCAGCTCAAGGTCTGGGAAGCAACAGTGAGCAGCACTGCCCAAACAGAACCCAGGGCTGGAAGACAGGGTTGGACCTGGATGACCTTTAAGGTCTCTTCCAACCCAAACCAGTCTTTGATCTCTTGAGCAAAGCAAAGCAGAAACACAAGAAAGAAATCCAGATGTTCTGCTATGAGCTGCAAAACGTCCCTGGAATTAAACACGATTTCAGCCAACAAAAAGCACAAGAAAAAGACAGTGGGATGGTGCTATTAACATTTCAGTACCTGTCTGGAGTGCCTTAACCGTGAGAATGGTTAAGTATGTCCCCAAATTAGCAAAGGCCATGGAATTTCATCCAGTGATTTGTGTAGCTATATTCAGCCCACAGGCAGCTGAAAGATTAAATAAACAATCCCAGCCTTAAGGGCTGGAGCCCCAAATTTGTGACACTGTTCAAATGAACAGAAACACTGGTGATTCCTTATTAAGATGAACTGAAGAGAATCCAAGAGAGGCACACAACAACTTAGCTCCTCTTCTCTCATTATGCTCGTAAAGTAGGCAACAAGAATACTTACTAGTTCTTTGCATCTTTTATGCTTTTTCCTCACTTCATGCTCAAGGTTTTCACATTTTTTGCGCTTTTTCTTGAGTTCAACTTCCTGCACAAAGCAAGCAGAAGTAGATCAGGAAGCCCCCACTCTTATAACGCAAATGAAATTCAAGCTCAGCCTCTCAGACCCAGTGCTGCATTAGTTATTTTTATTTTCTTATGAAAACCTCTTTGGGACGAAGTTTAACAATGTAGAAACCAAGGGAGATTTTTCTGAAAGTTAGGAAAATTTTAAAAAAAACCCCAACTATTCCTCTCTTCCCCAAGCCTTTCGTCTGGAAATAATTCTGCTCCCACATGCATAGGCTGCTCCTATTTACACAGAACAGTAGAGAGGACAAGGTGTGGGGGACAAAACAACATATTTTCTGTATAAAATTTTCATTTTTAAACACCAGCTGTGCTATTTTAGCTCCTATTCTAATTCCAGTGACACCTAACAGAGCACAGATATCCTCTTGATCTGCAGCTACTCACTACCCCTCAGATCGACAGGAGCTGCTAAACCTCATGTGCAGTGTCTTAATTGCTGCAATAATTCACAAGGGACACATTACTCATCCACATCTGTCCCCAGTTCAAATAAGTCTAAACCAAACACAGCACAGAACCTACTGGCATGTTTCCCTCTCATCTGAGTATAACATATTCCCTTGCCAGCCCAGCACCTGGACCTGCCACCCAGCAACACTCTGCATGCAGATGGCCTGTGTTTTTCTACCAATTCCCCAAGCTTCCCATTTTTGCAGGGCAGCTGCACCTAAAAAGACTTAAGTCCCCAAAATCTCTACCTGGACTGCACGTATGAAATCCCCAACAAAAATAAGAAAGTAGCACACTCCTTCCCCCAAACCAGGTTCACAACTCACCAGCTGCTGTATCTGTTTGCTGCTCTCCTGGTTTGTTACTGCATTTTTGGGAGGAAAATTTTCATGTCCTTCCGAGGCAGGTCCCAGTGGTTGCACACCTGGTTCCACCTGAAAGCAGAAGAGATGCCAGAGAGCTCAGGGACATCCTGAGACTATAGAGCACACTCTATAAGGGAAGAGGGACTTTCCTGGCAGTACCACCCAGGAGAGCAGCGCTCCACAGGGAACTCCTGATCTCTGAGGTGCACCACTTGTCCTGGAGAAAGCTGGACACCTCGCCAGGGATCTGTGCTGGGAATCTCCTGGAGCCCAGTGCCAACCAGCCCAGCTTGACTGAAGCATCTCTGAGGAACAGTGGGCTCCTGGGAGCTCTCAGATCCAAGCTCCCATTTGTGCCTCACCTAATGACCCAATGAGAGGCAGCAGCAACAACTTTCATGGCCCTCCCCAAAGAGACAGAGAGAGGAGAAGGGAGAACACAGCCCACAAAGGGCAGAAATAAGTGAAGATGTCAGAATCTAAGGGCAGGGAAGAACAAACACACACAACAAACAAATGCAGTATCCCACCTCTGCTGGTAGCTGGGAAAGGCTAAAATGGCAGCAGTGCCATGGCTTTTGTGCACCACCAAACCAGATGAAAGGAGACACTTTCTATACATATTTGTACACAAGTTTCTAAGAAAATGCCTTTTCATTTGGGTCACAAACACACTTTAATCCTCTGAATTTTGAACTTGACATTGTCCACCCAGAATAAGCCCTGACTGCAGGGCAAGGACTGAGACACACAGAAGAAAAAGGATCTTGATAAGGTTTTAAACATTAACTGTGAAGTTATTTTTAATAAACAGATTTTAGGGACAGATCATTAAGATCATCAAAGCAAACCTGTACTGTGTGGAAGCAGCAGGACTTTATGAATCCATCTCAGCCTTAGCCTTCAGCTAACCTCTCCTCAGACATGGGGTTCCCAGTTTCACTCTGAACACCTTCAGTGCTGAGGGATCCATGGGATGAGGTCTGAGCTCCCTGTACAGCCAGCCATTAGGGCAGTGTCTAAGCACTATACCTAGGATGTGATTTTTAACCTATTTTTGGCTTGAAAAACATAGGTTTTATCTACATCTATATTGATGGCTCTTATGATGAAAGCCTGAGAGCTCCAAGAGCTCACACTCAAGCCCAGGCTACCAAGGATTTCTCATTTTTTGCCAAAAAAAACCCACAAAAACTGAAACCACTTTCCATGTGAACCTTGTTCCCAGTAATCTATGGAATAAGGTTCACGGCAGAGTCCAACAGTCTGAGCATCGACCAGCAATGTGGAAATCTTGGGATCTCCCACCCAACCCATGGCACCTCAAGGGTCCCAGTGATTGGAAGCTTTCAGATCTGCTGTGAAACCCATATTTAACTGTGGAATAGCCCTGTGGAAATGTTTCTGAGACTTTTTTGCTTTTCAATTACCTTACTCATACTAAGTATCAAACTGGTATTTCAGAGAATCCCAGAATCACTGATTTTGGAAAACGCTTCCAAGCCCATCCAGTCCAAGCTGTGCCCAATCCCCACCTTGTCCCCAGCCCAGAGCACTGAGTGCCACGTCCAGGCCTTCCTTGGGCACCTCCAGGGATGGGGACTCCAAATCTCCCCAGGCAGAAATTCCTGCTGATGTCCCCCCTAAGCCTCCCCTGGCCCAGCCTGGGGCCGTTCCCTCTCCTCCTGTCCCTGTTCCCTGGGAGCAGAGCCCGACCCCCCCGGCTGTCCCCTCCTGTCAGGAGCTGTGCAGAGCCACAAGGTCCCCCCTGAGCCTCCTTTTTTCCAGGCTCAGCCCCTTCCCAGCTCCCTCAGCTGCTCCTGGGGCTCCAGCCCAGGGTGCTCCATATTACAGGGTTCAGCCAAGGGAGTGGCAACAGCCTCCTCCCTTCACCAGTACTGTCAGATTTAGCCTTGCTGACTTATTTGTCAGCCAGAAAATCTTCAGGCAGTGAGGACAGACTCTCCTGAGTCAGAGAAACAAAGCACATGCACGAGAAAAGCCATCTTGTCTGACAAAACCTGCAGGATCAGGTGGAAATCGAGGTATGGAAAGGTCATTCAAGGAAGGTAAGGGCAGGGCAGAGGGAAAAAAAAAACCATCTGTGCATCCTTCTTCATCACAGCAGAATTTGGGGCAGGGGGGGAAATGGGGGCTTAAATCTCAAATATGAAGAACAAGGCTGAGAACCTCTCTGAAACTGTCTATAAGAACTGTAGAAGCTAAGAAAGTAAAGAGTAACAAACCACCAGGATTGTGTAGTATTCACCCCAGGGTTTAAAACCCCCTTCGGCATGAACTGAATCCCTCAGTCCAGCAGGAACTGAAACAATCCGTGCAGCAAGTCGCTTCTGCAACACTGCCTTAACACAAAATACCTGCAAGATGGCAAATGCCATGCTTCAAGAGTATTCCAGAGTTTTAAGCATATTCCAGTAGACATCTGTAGAAAGACAGACCAGTACATTTGACGCCATTTCTCGGCAAACTGATAGAAACTGCATAAAGCACAAATACTTTAAAAAACTCAAACTAGCTTATATTGCGGCAGGGGAAAACATATTCACAGATGTATAAAGAGGTTTTTTTTAAAATGTCAGCAAGTAAGTGGGTGAGGGAGACCCAGTAGGAACCTGCTTGGGCCCTCAGAAGACATTCTGCTGCAGTCCTTTAACAGGTGTCGGCTGACACTAGCCACCACAGGGCAAGGGGAGGGTTTTCTCTTGGCTAAATATTCAGTAAAAATGAGAGGACTGAATAAGAGGGAGCAGGAACTGTGTTCTGCAAGTTCTGATGCAGCAGAGACAGTGATGAGGGCCCCGTGACACTGAGTGATTACAGAGACTAATGATGGTTTAATAAAGACTGCTTAGACAAAAATGTAAAGAGATCTTCTGGGAAAGGGAGAGAAAACTTCATTAGGCTGTCATATAAATCAATGCCACAGCGTCCGAGATGCTGCTGCACGCTGCTTCCCCAACACAAAACTGACAGAGAAAACACACAAAGGAGGGAGAAAAGATAGAGAACACTGAATAATGGAAGAGGCTGGAAAGAAACAACAAAAACAAACAAACAAACAAAAAAACAACCAACCAACCAAACAAAAAATAAAACAAACAAAAAAAAAAACACATAAACCCCTGAATGACGGGGGTTTATAAACCCAGGAGTGATTTGGAGGAGATGGACAAGGAATGAATAGTCAATGCATATACTGTAAGTGCCGGGGGGCAATAAACGAGAGCAGCTGGCGGGAAGGTGGGGGGAAGATGCGCAGCCCACTCTCCCACCTGGGGATGTGGGATTGTATCACACTGAAAACACGGCAGGAAACCGGCAGAGCCCCTGGGAGCCACATCCTCCGTAGCTCGCGGCTCGGACACCCCTGACCCGCTGCCGGGGGCACAGCGGCACCCGCGGCCTGGCCCCGCGGAGGGTCCNGCCGGCAGCGCCCGGCGGCTCCGGGCGAGCGCCTTTGCTGTGGTGACAGCGCCTGGGCTGCCTGCCGCTCGGGGCCCCGATGCTGGAGCGAGTCCAGAGGAGGCCCCGGAGCTGCTCCAGGGCTGCAGCCCCTCTGCTCTGGAGCCAGGCTGGGAGAGCTGGGGGTGTTCACTTGGAGAAGGCTCCAGGGCCTAAAGGGGCTCCAGGAGAGCTGGAGAGGGACTGGGGACAGGGGATGGAGAAATAGGACACAGGGAATGGCTTCCCACTGCCAGAGGGCAGGGATATTGGGAAGGAATTCCCACCTGGGAGGGTTGGGAGGCCCTGGCACAGGTTGCCCAGAGAAGCTGTGGCTGCCCCATCCCTGAAAGCGTCCAAGGCCAGGTTGGACAGGGCTTGGAGAAACCTGGTCTAGTGGAAGGTGTCCCTGCCCGTGGAAGGGGGTGGAATAAGATGCACTTTTAAGATCCCTCCAATCGAAACCATTCCATGAATCTATAAAGAAACATTACCTGCTTTCCTGGGCAGAAAAACACAGCACGCGAGCCCTGTGCTAGGGAAAACGAGCAGGACTGAGCTCCTGGCACGGCTCAGCATCCCTGTGCTGGTGTGGGCTGCCAGCAGCATCCACGTCCCTCCTCCCCGTGAGACCTGGTGCTGGAATGTCTCCCTTTGGAAACCAACACTGCACCTTCCTGCAGTGGATGTAAGCCACAGCCCTCACCTTCTCCAAGTGAAGTTCCCCAAGAACAGCAATTGACTGAGTAATTAAATAGCCAAACTTTCCGATCGCTGACCAACTTGTCTCACCTCCCTGCGAGCTCTCCCTCCCAGTGCTGGCTCTCCCAAGGCCTCCTTTGGTCGAGGTGCACCTTTGAGGCAGGAATTGGCTGGTCCCAGGCGTGTGGCAGCACTGGGCATGGCACTGCCCGTGCTCATTTTGGAGGAACGCAGACACTCCTTGAAATTCTTGAGCGCAATCTGCCTCTGGAGCCGCAGCACCTCTCGCTGGGATTCCCGCAGCAGGTGGTCAAACTCGATGACATTCAGGGAGCAAGGGTCATTCTGTGGTAAACCAACCATGGCACCATGGCACTGACAAGCTCCAAAAGGTGGGACATTTCACATTTAACATGCAAACTCCAAAAGAGGAGAGGCTGGGAAAACCCAGGTAGTGTGGCACACAGGCATGCCTGATTCCTGAGTCTCCAAAGCCTCAAAACTCGCTTTACATCCTTTATGCAAAAAACATTGTTTCTCATGAAGATGAAACCCAGCCTGTAATCTCCTGCAGCTCTCCCAGCATGATGTGCAGGGCTTTTCCAAGCATGAGCCATCTCATCACATGCCAGCAGGGAGCGTGGCAGGATAATGTCTTTTCACAGCCCAGCCAAACCAGAGCTCTCGCTGCTTTCTTTACTCCTTGGGTGCTGGCAAGCACTTGGCTTTGAGAGGTTGCAGGAATGAAGAACATCTGGGATTTGGTCAGTCCTTTCTCAGGATAATATTCGGTTTCCTAACATTCTTGATTCCTCTCCTCTCAAGACAGTATGTGTGATGGACACCTATCTGTAACACAAGGGGTCACTCCCATTCACACACGACCCAAATTCAGCAATATTTGAAGGAAACCAGCACAATCTGACCCTCACAAAACTGGGGAGAATATGTCACCAGCTTATTTGATTCTTCAAAGGTTTCCAGATTTCAGGAAGCTGAAGAAACACGTACCTGCATGTCCATACATACAAAATCAGGTTATGAAAACCCGTCTTTAAAAATCTGCTACTGGAGGAGACATTGTTCATTCCCCTGGAAAGCTCCTAAGCCAGAGAATTCAAGATATAACTGGTACCCAGGACAAATTTAATCTGCTTCCCTGTTTGCTTCTTCTTTGCCCTAAAAATAGTGTGTGCTTTATAAATACAATTTGTGGAGAGAACCATGGTTACTCTCACGCTGCAAGGGGGAAACTGAGGCAGCATTAATGGGAACTGATTATAGATTCAAGAAGTGAGCAGCTGGGCCCCCTCTGTGCCAGACCCATGTTCAGGCTATCAGGGTAGTATTTCTTTAAACAAAATTGGCTGGGGCTATGTATAAAGTCTTCCTTCCCCCACCACAAAAAGGCAGCTATTCCCAACAGACAGCCTCTGAAGCCTGGGGGAATAAGGGAATAGAAAAAAGCTGAGTCCTCCCCTCAGTTTCTATTATACCGATCCCCTGCAGCTGCTTCCCCCAGTCCTCCGCTTCCAAGAATCCATGCTGCAAGAAATTGCAGCCTGGATTTAGCTGGAGCCGGAGTTTGGTTGGAAGCAGATCACTGGAGTATGATCTCAGGAAATTATTTTATTCCATCCTAAGAGCCCTGGCTTTGCAAAACAAGGCCAATGCATTTGCAGCGCAGGGTGCAAGTTGCGAGTCCTGCTACTGCCAGGGAACTGAGTGGATCCATTTCATAGCTATTAAAAAATTTCTACTGATTTAAATACCCAGGATTAAAATTGATTTGGTTACAAACTCTGAGTGTGCACATCATATCTCTGCATAAAACACCCTTCATTGGCATAATGCATTTTGCATGCTGCAGACAGATTAGGGGAATTTGGAATTCTAAGTAGCTGGAAATGAAAATTTAATGAGCGGTTTGCTTGGAAGAAAAATGGGAAAACAAGATCAGACAGAATGATCTATATTGCTCTCTTTTCTGTGGATTCCCTGCTCAGGCATCAGTGTTCCAGTTGCTGGTGCCACAGACAGGGTCACAAGGGACAGGGTGGTCACCCAGGTCAGCCTAGGAAAGCAGTGACTGAATTTGTCAGCCCTGGGGGTTGCACCCGTGTGCTTTTCCTTGGCCAGGAATGAATCTCACTCACTCACTTCTGTCACATTCCTTTGCAATCTGTCACACCTGTCCCTATCAGGTTCAGGTTGCCCAGCACACTCTGCTAGGAAAATCAGAGTGCTTTGGAAAGGGTCTGTTCCCCTTTCTGTGGGGGCCTGAGGTGAGAAATGAAAGGAATGGGAAGGAAACTTCTTGCTGACACTGTAGAGTACAGAAAGACCTGGATAAGTTTGTCCTTTGGTTTAATGCCAGGAAAGATCAATGGAGCAGCTCTGTACAAACACCAAATACCCCCCATTGTTCTAATCCTGACTAGATCTACAGTAGGGAAAGACTGAGAATCCACCTTCAAACCTGTAGTTAAATTGAACATATGGGGAGGTCAGGGACAAAAATAGAGCTATTTTCAGTGAGGAAGTATTTGTCACCTAAATACCACATAAGTAGGACAGGTAGAAGTGCAAGTGTTCAGCTCAGCTGGGGGCAGGGAGGTAGGGTGTCACTCGACCACATTTGCATTAGCAAAACAGGGGTAAACTAGCATAGGCCCAAGTGTTACTGAGATCCTTTGGAGATTTGAACTGACCTAAACAGCAAGCATCCAGTTTGGGAATCAAAGATGCAACTTTGATGCCCAGAGCAGGTTGCTTTAGTCACCTTGAGTGGGAACCATCTCACACAGCCCCAGCTGTCTGCAGAGGCTCCTTTCAGAACCATCACAGAGAAGAGCTTTGCTGGAGCGACATATCTGACCAGTCCTAGATCTTGGGATGAGCTGAATTACCACTTTATCCCACCATTTATATTGGCATGGTCTGTGCTGGTACTGAGGGGAATGCAGCTCATCAGCCCAGGAGCAGACACCAGCACTGTGGATGGTTTCATGAACATCCAGCCCTGCCTCGTGATTTGTAGCCTTCGTCATAAACATGTCAGGAGGCACTGAGTTATCCCCAGTCTCATGGTGGCTGTGACTCCTCAGAAAGCTGCAGCTCAAAGCTTGGGATCTAGACTGTTTTTTGGGAATGTGCTTCTTTGAAAGGAGGCACAAAACACTTTGAAAGGAGGCCCTGCTTCTACATCTTGCTTGCAGCTCAGCCCTTTGAAAAGTACCCTGTGTTTGTGGTTTCTCTGGGGCTTCCAGGGAAGGAGTTTTAGTCACTGCTGGAAATGGCAGCTCAGATCCATTAACTGATGGAGGGACAAGCAGGGTGTCCCCCAACACACTCTTCTGGAGAGATATGGACAGTCTCTGCCACACACTCTCCAAAGTGTCCCCACTCAGCTCACACATCAAATCCCCTCCCCTGTTTTCAGCCTCCACTTGAGACTAACTCCCCCCACACCACTTCCCAGAGCCTGGTTTCCATCACCGCTGTTGTGCTTGTCCCTGGCCCGGAGTGATGTCCCACAAAGTGTCTCACCTTCCCTGCCAGGAGTTTAGCCTGCAGTTCCCGGCATTCCTGCTGCAGAGCTTCAATCTGCTTGTCTTTTGCCAGGAGAGCACTGGCTTGCTCTGTCAGGTCCTTGGCACGCTGGCGGGCAAATGCTTTTTTGCACAGTTCCAGGCTGGAGCCCTTCAGAGGCATCGGAGCAGTTACCTACACCAGAGAGCAGTGAGGTGTGTTCGTGTGTGATAACCACCACCTCATCACCCTTTGGTGTTAACAACCACCACCCCATCACCTTTTGGTGTTCCTTAACCACCACCCCATCACCCTTTGGTGTTCAACAACCACCACCCCATCACCCTTTGGTGTTCAACAACCACCACCCCATCACCCTTTGGTGTTCAACAACCACCACCCCATCACCCAGCACAGGGAGCACTGTCAAAAAATGCAGCCTGGCCCCAAAGGACAGACAAACAGACAGAGGAGCAGGACAGACCTATGGAAAAGTAGAAGAGGAATGGCTGGATGGAAAAGTGGCTCAAAGAATAGGTGGGAAGGACAAGGTACTCAATAGGTACAGCCAGCATGGGGGCAGGGCAGAAGTGGGGAGGGGAAGGAGAGAAAAACAGGATGAAGTAAAAAAGACAAGAGAAGACAGCAGAGAGGAGGGGAGAATGGCAGGAAAGATGAGCATGGGATCAAGGGTAGAGGTGGCCAAACTAGGAAGAGAAAGAGAGATTCCATGGGTTTCTAGTAGGAAAGAGCTTCTGCATGGATGGGCAGAAGACAGAGGGAAAGGCAGAAGCTAAGGAGAGCCCAGCCAGGGCCAGTGCAGCCAGGGAGGACTGGGAGAAAAGCAGGACTGGAGGAAAAGTAGTTCAGGTTCACATGCTCCCTGGGAGGGAGGAAAGCATAAGGTGGGGATGGCAGTGTGCTTAGTGGGCAGGCAGGGACAGGCAGATGGCTGAGTATAGGCTCTGCCCAGGAGCTGAGGCTGCCTGGCACAGTGTCCCTGGGATGTCCCCATCCCTGGAGTTGACTCTCCCACTGGGTACCAGCACCACAGACTTGGATGAAGGGGCAGCTCAAACCCTCTGTTCATCCCAGCCATACGGGCAGTGAGGATACATCCAGTCCATGGGTTTATCCAACCCTGCCTCTCTCTGCCCAGATATTTTCATCTGCACAAAGTCTGACAATCTGGGAAGGGGATCCTCTGCTGCCAGATCAGAATGCCACACAGAATCCTCTGTATGAAGTTTTCTTTCCCAGGTCTTCCCAAGCATCTCATGCATGTGCAGAAGCTGTGTGGCCATGGCTCCACAGGACCTGGGTATCAAGCACTGGAGGGACCTGGAGCCAAATTAAACCCCAGCTCCTCAGGGCCCTTTCTCTGGTCATACCTCCAGCCCACCCTCCAAAAGGGTCAGCCATCCCAGCCCTTGCTGCTGTCAGGACACATGGGCCAGCACAGGAGCCCAGCAAGTCAGTTCTCCAGAACTTACACAGGCCCTGAACTGTTCCCACCCCAAAATTTCACTGGGGAAACAAATAATACAGTATTTGTATAGGTGCTGGAGGGTCTGCATAGTATGTCAAATGGTTTCTCTCAACATAGTATCTGACAAGTCCATCTGTTGCCCTGCAAGTACCAAAACCCCATGATAGACAGGCGTGACAGTGCCTGGGGACAGAGAGGGCAGCAGTGCCAGGAAATCCCCCTACCTTTCCTCCAGCACAACTTTCACTTCCTCCTTTCTACCCTAAATGGCTTGAATTCCCCATCACAATCCCTGTTTTCCTTCAGGAAGGTGTGCCCAAGATCCCATACCCTACAGCCACCTCCCACTGCTGCTGCACCATGTCACACACTCCAGGGTTCACAACAAGCTGCTGTTGGGTTGGAAAAGGCAGAAGCCCTGTGGCTTGTGCAGCATTTCCAGCGAGGTGGGGATGGGACAGAGCTGCCTCTCACCCCTTCCTGTTTTGCTTCACTGCACTCCTTTTCTTATTCAAATCCTTCCTGTTTCTTTTTGATGAAGTCAGATGAATTATTTTCATTGCCCAAAGAAAGCTGAGTTAATTACTTTAAACTGTGACCTTACAGTAAGAAACCAAGCAGGAAGAAATTCCTCAAACCAGCCCCCAAGAGGAGTAGAGAAGCTGGCGATAGCTGGGGTTGGTGATTCTTGCTCTGCATGTTCGCTGTAGGTTTAAGAAAAAGGGAAAGGAAAGGCCTTTCTAGCTCAATGGAAGCAGAAAACCAAAGGTCCTGGTAGGGAGGTGCTTTCCCAGCCCAGCTCCCCAGCCACGGCAGGTCCCGGCACCCACCACTTTGAGGTTTGCCTCCTGCAGCTTCCGCGCTCTCTCCTCCAGGCGCTTGGCAATCACCGCCAGCTCCGCGTTCTTCCTCTTCAGGTGCTTCACCTTCTCCTCCGTCTGGGGGAAGCAGCTCCTGCGCTGGAGAGCAGAAGGAGAAGTTGGAGGTGACACCTTTGCTCAGGAGTCAATAGCCATGCCTCTACCTGACCTACGTAGGGCACACAGGCCTTTTCCTGGCCAGGGCTTGGCCTGTTCTCCTGGAACTATCCCAGCCATTGAACACCAATCTCTGTTGCCTCTCCAGGCCCTGAAAATTGTGTTTTCCTGGTGTTTTTGTTAATGTAACCTCTCGGTCCCCATAAGATGCCCTTCACCCCACTGCAGACCATCCCACATGGTGCCTCTCCATCCACATCCCTGTCGCAGGTTCTGCTAGGACTCAACATGTCTCCAGCATCAGGGTATCCTGGCCACCCACCCTTTGGGCTTTCTCTTCCAGAGCCTTCCCAGTTTATTTCCCCAGGATTACAGGACTCAACACATCCCTGAGGATTTGTACTGCACCACCATAGCAAGCTTATCTATGTCCTTTCTGTCCGGACACCAAAGCATGAGCAGGAGAAGGCAACAAAGGACTTTATGATATTTGCAAAGCAAATTTCTTTTTTCTTTCTATTGATTCTGTTCACTCTTAATCCCCTTTTATTTGTTATCTGTCTGTTCCAATAAGCTGACTCTTGCCCATGGCTCCTTCTCCCAAGGTCAAACCCAGATGTGTTATGCTGTCTTTTCACATCAGCAGAAACATCAGGTTGACTGATCCTCACTATTATTTCCCTCCCTGCCCCTGTGAGAATGCACCATGGGCACCTGGGCTAGAAGGCCAAGGCTGATTTTTGAGAGTCAAAATTTGACACACAGGCTTGTGCTTCACTAAAATCCAGATGACTGATAAGGGGTAACCCCTCAGGGTGCAGGTCACGTTGAATTTATGCTTTTAGTGTAAGAAAATTATCTAAAATATGCATTTTGAATGGGGTGATATGAATCGGAAATGCTGAGGAATCAAATTTGCCCAGCATGGCTGGGCTGCACCCCCACACTGCAGGGCTGGGTAAGGGGTGATGCTCTCCAGGGAGGATGCAGGAGGGGAATCTCCCCTCTTTCCTCAGAGTCCTGGCTAGCCCACCTGGGGAGTCAGGGATGAGTGAGGGGGCAGAAGGCAGATGGTCCAGGCTGTGGCAGCCTGGCTTGGCTCTGGGGTGCAGCCAGGGAGGATCTTGGTGCTAGGCTCTCGTGGGAGCAGGGGGTAGTGCTGCACTGTCACCCACAGCCAAGGCTGAGTGAATCAGTGTTTCTGCTTTTCCAGCTAAAGAGGAAACACGAGAGACTTCTCCTCCCCTGCTCAGCCCTGCTCAGCACTGCAGGGAAGGGTCCAGCTCCAGCTGATGGCTGCAGCATGAAGGCACGGGGGGGACCCATATCACCAGACCTCCTTTGTCCTCTGGCCCTGCCCAGATTATCCCATGAGCTCAAGAAGCATTTGGACAATAGTCCTGCACATGGTGTGACTCTTGGGGATGGTTCTGTGCAGGGCCAGGAGCTGGACTCGATGATTCTTGTGGGCACCTTCCCACTCAGCATGTTCTGTGACTCTGTGATCTCCTAGGGTTGGCAGCAGACAGCAGCTTGCTGTGTGCAGGACTCCCTCCCCACAGAGCATCCCATGACAGCATCTCCTGCTCACCAGCAAGCTGTTCTCCTCGGCCAGGCTGGAGCAGCGATGCCGCAGGTCCTCCAGAGCACTCAGGAGCTTTGTGTTCTGGCTCACCAGGAAGCTGTAGTCAGCCCCACTCTGCAAAACAGTATGGAGAGGCAAGGGAGGGCTTCACCTGCCTGGGGCACGTCCTGCAGGGCCACAGGGCTTCACCTGCCTGGGGCACATCCTGCAGGGCCACAGGGCTTCACCTGCCTGGGGCACGTCCTGCAGGGCCACAGGGCTTCACCTGCCTGGGGCACGTCCTGCAGGGCCACAGGGCTTCACCTGCCTGGGGCACGTCCTGCAGGGCCACAGGCATTCACCAGGGGCAGTGGCAGAGGAGCTGCAGTCTCACACCAGCCCCAGCCCTGTGTGAGACTAGCCTGGCTGTGCCAGTGGCTGGCAGGGTCAGGGTGCTGGTGGCAAAGGTGAGATGTGAGGGCTGATTTCAAGAAGAGGCAAGGCGCTGCATGTCCAGTGGGGGACAACTGACCTTTGAGGCCACCCTGAGGGTGACAGCTACCATCTCCATAGCTTTAAGAATTCTTTCAACTTCCACCCAGGAAAAAAGCCCAGATCCTTCTGTTGTCCTGAGCCATGGCACCATCCAAACTGGCTCAGGTGAAACACGGTGAGAGCCAGCAAGACCCAGGCAGGCAGGATACAACCCCTGGCACCCCAGGCATGTGTGCTTTTCCCCACGGCTAAGGGGTGCAGTGGCCTCTAGCACCACATGGCTTTGGAGGCAACCAGACTTCCTCGCCCTCTTCCCCACACCAGCACTTGTGTTTGGCCCAGGAGCCAGACCCCAGATCATCCTCTCTGTCAGCCTTGGCTCCGAAAGAAGGTGACATGCAAGATTCTTTGCAAACACCACCTTCATTTTGCCACCTCAAAAGCAGCAGCAGCAGCAGCAGCAGCAGCTCTGCCAGGACCTGAATATAGAATTTTGTGGTTGCTGCTTCCTGCCCAGAGCAGCTCACCGCAGGCTCTCTACCAGAGCCAGCTCCCAGCAAAGATTTCTGGGCGTTAGCAAAGCTCGGAGCCGAGCTGCTGCTTCACAGCTGCCATGTGGCAGTGCCTCAGGAAGATCCAGCTACATGTTTTCCCAGCAGCCAGGCAGGTCTTGTGAGACCCACTCCAAGAGCCCAACAAGTCTCCACTGAACGGCCACGACCTTCTTGGTGTGCACAGCTCTGCCCTGCAGTTTTCCAGCCAAAGCTACTGGAGAAACATCTCTCACTCCCAAAGGAATGCTGCCCAAGCTTTTTGGGTAGCAAGAGCTCAGACAGGAGTTCAGGAGTTCTAGGAGGTCTGAGACTGGCTAAAACTCATTACACTTTTGAACAATTCTGGTTTCTCCATCATGTCCATTGTAGTAATAGGGCAGGAGACCAGTGCTACAAAGTCCCCTCCCACTGAATTCCCCAGCGTGGTGCCATGTTCATGGGCTCTCCCAACCTCCCACACCTGTATGGAAATGCCTTGACAAAGCAGGGAGGGAAAACACAGCTGAAGGAGGTTGAAAACAACTAAAAAAAAAAAAAAAACCCAGAAGATGACACCCAGCCCTTCCCGATGCCTCACGTGGTATCCCCAGTCTCATCAATCCCTCGAGACACCAGGATATGACGTGCCACAAGCTGACAGACTTTTGGCAGAGTGGTTTGTAGATGCCCACCCTCCCCACAGAAATCCCAGGGTTTGTGAAAACTGGAGTGAAATGCCCCATAGAGGGAGACTGTACTGCTACCCACATGTGGGAAAGCAAGAATACATCTTTCTCTATTTTTTTCCATCCTAGACACTCCAGGCTACTGTTCCTGGGGACATCACACTGCAGCACCGGGGTGCCCTCTCCTGCTCTCCAACAACTTAGGGCCTCTTCCAGGAATGGTTAGGCCCTCTCCCAGGGAATGGAATAAAGGAAATCCCTGAACCCAGCATCACATGGATGCCAGGAAGCTCCCCTGGGAGCCATGTGCACAGCTCTGTGCCCAGTACCAGCTCCTGCAGCATCAGCCCTATCCTGTAGCTTTACAGGTACAGTGAGGTGTCCCAGAGACCATTTCCCCCATCAGCTCCAGGAACAACAAAACACTTCCTTGGCCTGGGAATCCACATAGGGGACACTGCAGGTGACAAAGAGGGGACAAAACAGGGCAGGTTCATGGAGAGAGGCGTCCTACCAGCATCTCCTGTGTTGTGCACGGCAGCGCCTCAGGCTGGTCCCCTGCTGCCACCCCCAGAGACAAGCAGGCAGCCTGCAATGAAGTCAAAGTGCATTATTTCCATCTCCTTGCCACTGCCAAGAGGCCTCAAAATTCTTGTCTGTGGTTGCCCTGAGACAGGGTGAGCACCATAAGCCAGCAGCCTTTGCACTGGGATGGGAGCAGGAGAGCTTTTGAGGAGGAGCTGATGTGCTCCTGCCTCCCCCACCAGCCAGCCAGGACTTCTGACATCAGCAGCATGGGGTTTCAGCAGGGGACAATCAGCACCTCCAGCACAGCATGGGGATATTTTGGGGACTTACATTCAAATTTCTGCATTTGAAACCCTATTTCTGTAGCCATAAACCATTTCATTAGGGCAAGATGCAAAGGCTCATAACCCCTCACCCCCACCATGTCAGGCTGTCCCCAGCTCAGCCCAGGTTTCGTGTCACGACTCCAGAGCCCATGACATGGCAAAGGCTGGCATGTCCCTTCCCATTCTGTGGATGTGGCAGCCTCCCCAGGCAAAGTGCCATGGAGCAGGGGAGTGTGGCTGTGTGCTCCAGGCTGGGGCCAGGCACAGGGCCAAGCTTCCCCTGTGCCAGCACGTCCCTCTGCAGTGGCAGCTCCTTGGGGCTTTGCCCAGAGAGGCACAAGGGACAGCAGCAGCGAGAAGACGTGGAGGCAGGAGATCCTTGCTGTGCCAAGAGGTCTGTCCCGCGCGGGGACCTCACTGCCACAAAAGCTTTGCCAAACCTTCCTGTTGGCTCTGAGCCAGCGCTGGCTGCGTCAGCTGAGCCCTCCTCCAAGACCACGGAGAGCCTGGAACCAAAAGGCTGTCTAGACGTCATCCCACACTCATTAAACATTCATTTCCTATAATGAAATGGCTTTTAATTTATCAACCACTCTGCAGTTCCTTAAGGATCCCGCGCTGCACAGTGCAGCCTCGCTGCTGGCTGCACTTGGGGCTCCCATGGTGCTTTTCACGAGGAGCTGGAAGAAATCGTTAGGTAGGAGAGACACAGAGGCTCCCCCCAAAGTGACTCATCCAGATGAAGACATACAGAAGTGTCAGCAGGAGCTGGAATTCAAATGCATTTCTCGGTCAAGGAGGTTTTCTGTGAGCTGAGGCAGAGCTGACACCATGGGGCATCAGAGAGGGTCTCTGGACAGCCACATTCCCCAGATCAGGAGCATCCTTGGCCACTAAAATTTAACTTAAAAATTAACACAAGTGACGTGGTCTTTCGCCACAGGGAAAGTTTCTAAAATGAGAGGAAGGCAGGAGCAGAACAACAGGGATGCTGAGGGAGGAGAGCAGCAGGCACATGGCTTTGAAGCCTCCATTTCATCTGTCATCTCTTTTGGCAGGTAGAGCCCAAAGTTTCTCCAAGATGCATTGAAAACAGCAAAGAAAGAAAAGCCTCAGCATGGCAGCTGCCAGAAAACTGCTGCTTTTTCACCTGAAAGCTTCAAATGCACCGGAGAGCTGCAGCAGCTTTTGCAGGGAGAGGTGCCCAGCCAGACTGTTAAATGGGTCATGTAGGCAAAATCCCTCTAGAGTACCCAGCATCCAGCACAGTCCTTAAAGTCCTGCAGAAAAGTTGCAGGAGGCCATCAGGGGACAGTAAATCAGGCAGGCACTGCCTGCAGCCGTACTCTGCAATGCGGCTGGGGCTGTGCCGGCACCGCAGCACGGCCTGGCACCCACCAGCCCAGGGCTCCCCCAGCCAGCCCCAGGGAACAGCCAAAGTCTAAACCCAGCCTTGCTTTGTAATCCCTGCTGAAAGCCAGACAGGGAGGAGGAATTTACCAGGTGGTCCCAAGAGCAGGAGGTAGCCTTTGGAAACAGGCAGGCACACAATTGATTTGAAAACATACCTAATTTGAGGGTGTAGAAACCACACACAATTTAAAGGTGTATAAACCACTAACAATTTCAAGATGCCCTGATTTCTCCATCTGCAGCTGATCCAGGGTCCAGTTCCTGGGTTTGCTTTGCAGGAGCCATGTCTGAATACAACCTCCCTCTGCAGACACCTTGCAGAGTGACCCAGGTGAAGCTATCTCAGCTCTCCTGCAATCTTGGATATATTAACTCCACCACCTCTCCTTCATTTGAAATCATTGTCCCCAGGCCTCCACCATGTCAAAGCCCTTTAGCTGTTCGTTACACCTGACTTTAGTAATTAGTTCCCTTAACTTCTCAATCCTCTTCACTTGGAAATGAAGCCTGTCATTGCCAATCCATTTTCTCCTCTTCCAGACAGTTTCAAGGGAATCAGCCACCTCACAGGACAAAATTATTTTCCATAGGCTGCTCTTTTGCAGTGCCCTCACTGCATGTCAAAAGCAAGACAAAAATAGCCTCACCTCCTGTCGGGTCAGTGAGCAGAGTCAGCCCCAGCGCTGCTGGCACAGCGAGCAGCCAGCACATCCCCACCCAGGGAACAGGGACGGTGCTGCCAAAGGTATGGGAGAAGTAAGAGACATGCCTGGGATGAAGCTTGATTACCCTGCCACTCCTCTGACAGGCAGTGTGTCCCACTGCGCTTGTCCTGCTTCCTTCCTGCGTTTTGCGTCGTTCCTGGTTTCAGACACAAACGTCTCTGTTGTACCCTTGCCTTTAGGGCACTTCCCCACAGCCCTGTGTGCTGCCAACTCCCCTTTCCATCAGTCAGCATTTTCTCCTGCTGCCCACTTCTCTTCCAGCCTACTACTTGCCCTTATTTATGTGATTTCTTCATTTATCTGATTTTTATCACCACATATAACAAATTCATGGAAGAAAAAATCCATCCAAGGCTATTAACTTCAAAAATCCTGCCTCCAGCATGAGGAGTGCTGGAGCCATTAACTGGAAGATATTGAGGGAATATTCAGGGGAGCAGTCACTATACATTTGCTGTTTCTCTGCATTTCCCCAGGCATCCTCTCCTGCACACCCTCTGACCACTGCCGGCTCTTCAAATGCTCCTGACTGAGTGTTTAAAATGAGATGCAGCTGAAATTGGAATCTCGCAAAACCAGGTTCTCTCTATCTTAAAACCCTCTGTGGAAGCAGCATTATGAATCCCAGGAACACAAACCCAGCTATTCCAGGAGGAGAATAATCAGCTCAATAGCCCTGATGGACCTGGCTCACTGTCCTTTGATGAGCTCAGCTTCTCCAGCCTCCCAACCAGGGAGAAATTAATGTTCCTGCAAAACTGAGACAGGGAGGAATGTGAGTGGAAAATAAACTCTCAAGGCAGAGGATCAGCTCTCCAAAATCCAAGGCTGCAGTTGGGTCCAGGGTGCAATGCGACACAATTCCTCACGTTTGACAGCAAATCCAAAAGACACGAGGATTTGCAAGGAGATGAGAGAAAGTGACACTGAAATACCTCACGGCTGCTAGGAGGGTGGTTCTGAAATGCTCCTGAGGTGCTGCACATGTGATTCTTTATCCTTCACCATCAGACAGAAAATAGGGCAGGGAATTGTGAGGAATGGAGGGGCCATGGGCAACTCTGGCAGGGGACAAATGCTGCTCAGTGTGCAGGTTCTCATCTGGCTGGACACTGCTGGTGTCGCCAGTTCTTTTGTTTGGCCAGTTTGCTCCTGGCCCTGCCCTCCAGTGGGCTATGGAGACATGTCCCCACAACCTGCCTGCCAGAAGCAGAGGCATGACTAGGTCTGTGTGGCCCTGGACAGGCTTTCCCCAGCTGTGACCCAGCTCTCTCCTGTTAAGCACAAAGTGTTTTGCAATCCCAGGTTGTTCGTGGCCACAAACAGCAGCGGATCCATCAGATAACCTGCAGCAGCACCAGGTTGTGCTACACTCCTCAAGTACAGGAAAATCACCCTCCTGCTCTTGGGCCACTGTGTGACTCCTGGCCACCCCTGTGTCCCCTGTAGGGTCTTTGCCCCCTACACACCTTGTAAGAAAGATATCTGCGTTTTGTAAGGTGAAAAAAAGGTACAAAGCCTGTTCTCCCGACTACCCTTTGAACACTGGTGTACAAGTGTCCCCCTTGTCTCTTACCAGCTTCCAGAAAGATTTGGCCAAGCTCCACTCTTGGTAAAGCAGGACTGTGCTCATCCCCACTGCACTCAGGGGACATTGCCATTTCACTGCCCACCTGGGGAGTGTGTGGAAGACAGGCTGTGCACCATAAACCTGGTCAGGCTGTAACATTCTGAAGCCAAGACAGCTAAGCTGTCTTTTCCTCCCACTGCAGAATTTTCTGGGTGCTGCTGAACAAATAATTGAATCTGCAGAGAAGTAGCTCATGCAACACTATTTCCACTACATTAAAAAAATGCAAAATGTAGAAGATGTGGCAAGTAATGTGTGAAAAACTTCAGTGCAAACACAGAAAGACTTTGCAACCTTTGCTGCTGTGTACTCATGCACATTGCAAATTATTTGAGCTAAAACATGGGTACTGGCTTACTAGAAGACATTTCTGGAGCTTTTAGTTGCTTAGCTCTAAGCAGAGGTCAGTCTGTAGCTCCCAGCACTGCAGGCTCAGGCCCAGATCACCCTGAGGTCTTTGTGGAGCATCTGGACTCTTTCTGGATGCCATGTGTCAGATAATTCTATTTTGTGAACATTCAAAAAACCCCAAAACCCCTGGTGAAGAATGATAAAATTTAGTTCTTTCCAGGTTTGGTATTTGATGGCTGGAGTAGGGATGATTGTTCTCTGATATCTCATCTTTCCTGTAACAGAAATTCTAATCCAGAGAAACACTCCCAAGAAAGGAATGAGACTTCTGCCTTCACCCTGGGAAGCCACTGAGCTGCAGCTCAGCAAATCCCCTGCCCATACAGAAGAGCCACAGCCCTTTAAGAGGATCATGGCTTCCAAAGTCAACAACAACTCTTCTTCTCACCACAGAGCCTCAGCAGCAACATCTATGATCACAGGTGTGCTTTGATTAAGTGGAAATACTTGATTCCTTACCATATTCAGCTCTGAAGAGGTATATTTGCTCTTCCACCTTGCAGAGTACATCAGGGAGCTGAGGGGCAGATTTTGTATGTACAAGTCAGTTTTTGCCCAGAAATCTGCACTGCAGTTTCTCACCCACTTCTTCCTATTTTCCAAATCACTGGCAGCTTCCATGGGGCCAAGAACACCTTTTCTTTTGGGTCACATTGGCTCAAAACCTGCTCTAGTTGTCCAGGCTATGGCATGATTAGATAGGAAGAAATTGTTCCCTGGGAGGGTGGGCAGGCCCTGGCACAGGGTGCCCAGAGCAGCTGTGGCTGCCCCTGGATCCCTGGCAGTGCCCAAGGCCAGGCTGGATGGGGCTTGGAGCAGCCTGGGACAGTGGGGTGAGACTGGATAAGCTTGAAGGGTCAACCCAAACCACTTTGGGATTTTGTGATTCGAGGTTGGGATCAGTGTTCTTGCTCGTCATGGTCTGGCAATGGCCAACAGCAAGACAGTGTGACAGCCCTGTGTCCCAAACCCCGTTTATCTCCACCAGCACAGAGGAGCCAGGGACACAGTGAGGAGGCACTGCTTGGTGTCCCTCACCCTCCACATCCCACACAAGTGACCTGGCCAAGCCATTTGGACATGTCTTTGCACAGAAGGCATGAGCTTAATCAAAAAAAAAGAGCTAAAATGAGTATTGCCTTCCCCTTCCTAGGCTCTTTGCCTTGTTTTCCATTCATTCCTGCAAATAGAGAGGCACTGGCTCTTCCTGGCAGGGAGCTGCCTGAGATGGCCATGCATCCATAGTGCTGCAGCAAACAGCACTAAGGCATTTCCACGAGGCTGTGCACTGCCAGCCAAGGAAAATTAATTTACTCAGATTTTGAGCATGATGGAATACAACCTTCTAATTGGGATTGCAAGAAATGGCAAGAACTGGCTCCATTGCCCAAGGTCTCCCTGTCCTACTGCCATCTTTCATCCTGCTGACCTACCCTTCCCAGTCAAGGGTGCAGCTCTACACACACTCAGATGCTAAATAAACATCTTTCCAGCTTTGATAATGGAAAATTTGAAGCTCTTGAAAGACCACAAATTCCTGCAAAAGGCACTGAGCTTATCATTAAATGCAGCTTTGCTTGAGCACTTAAAGTGGAGAATATTTACCAGCATTTTATAATTCTTCCTGTGTCTCTGCTTTGTTTTATTAAGCCCCACTGGGACCAACAGGTTTGGGGGTTTTTGCAGCTATTTAAATTCCTACTCACTGGAGGGCTCCTTGAGTTAAGCATTTTCAGTTGGGTTTACAGATTTATTGAATATTCTCAGCTCCACATGACCTCAAGGGAAGCTGAGGCTAGGATTTTAAGAAATTCAAATCCAAAGCAACCTCTTGTGATTGAGAAGAAGTCACGAGAACTAGCTCAGAGCACCCTAACTGTGCCCCTTGCCTGTGTGGTTCTGGGATGGGAACAGGGAATGGTCAGCTGCTGAGCTCATCCCTTCCATGAGTGATCTGGGGAGCTCGGGGAGATGAGTAATCCTGGAAGGGAAGGATGCAGGGAATATGCAGAAAGTGAACAACCTTGATCCTCTTCCCTTGTCCAGTGTAGGGCACCAGGAGGGAGCCTTCCCTTCAGCATCCCACTCCCAAACCACCCTGAATTCTCCAGGGCCAAAGCAGATCCTGCTGGAGCAGCATCCCCTGGGAGATGCAGGCAACTGAGCTCTTGTGGGAAGTGCTCTAAAATCCATCTGACAGCATTCTGGGAACTTTCCAATTTCCAGACAGACTGTATCTGTGCCACTTTAACCCCATTCTTCCTACACAGACAACGTTTTTCTCCTTCTCTGATATTCATTATTTGGATTGGGATCCTTACCCCTGCAGCGCCTGGAGATTCTCAGCAGGAAAGTAATTTCTTATGTCTCATGGCCACACAGAAATTTTGGGAAGCAGAACCAGAGCAATTCCAAAGGCCCAGGAGGAAGGATACACTTGTGACAACCCCCAGACAGCATTATCCAGGGGGGTCATGGTGGGACACACTGCTCTGCAGAGGAGCTGGGAAAGCCTGCAGTGCTTTGCAGGATGTAGGGACATGTGGCAAATGAATGGAGAGATGAGAGCACAAACCTCAACGAGGAAAATTTCCACCAGGCTATGGAGAACATTTCTCTGGTGGAATCCCATCCCCTGGAGATATTCAACACTTGCCAGGTCAGGACATGATCAGTCTCTTCCATCTCTGGAGCCTTCTGGGGGCAGAGGCTGCATGGGAGGCTCCAGGTGTGTCCCCTCATCCCACCTCCCTAACTCCAGAGTTCCTCTGCCAGCTCCCAGATGGGAGAAGGGCAACAGCTCTCCAGCTCTCCACACTCTGCACTCAGGAGAGACACAGGCAAGGACGCCAAGATTAACTTGACCTACAGACAATCTTAATGCCTCTCCACAGCCTGTCCCCGAGGGAATGGCTGAGCAGTGGTGGCAGAAGCTGGGACACACAGCAAGAGCTTCATCATAAAATCAACATCTTTAATCAACTCTGTCAGCAATGAGCCCTCAGGAGGCTCTTCCCCACACCAGGAGAGGACTCCCTGGAGGCAGCTGTCCTGTTCACATAATGCAGCTCTGACATCCCAAGGACAAATGTCCTAAAGGAAGCTCGGCTCTGGCAGCACAACACACAGGGTGTGTCCCAGCCTGGCCAGGAGCAGCCAAGCTTTGGAGGGGAGCTGTGCAAGCCTGGTTTGGCCCCAGCTCCAACGCAGCACCTTGTCCCAGGCTGGAGGGTATCACTCCACAGCCCAGCAGCACCAGCACTGGGGAAGCAGCACTGAGCTCCCTCCTGGGGCTGAACTGGAAGCCTTTCACATCCCTAAAGCCACTTGGCTCCAGGAAAAATTGCTGGCTTTTTTTTTTTTTTTTCCCAGGAAAACACAAGGTAGCCTTTCTGGAGATCAGCATCAATGTTAAGGATGGTACTGCCATGGTACCACCAGCACCACCCCAAAGACATCACAGTGCCACTGTGGCACTGCCATGATGCAGCAGAGTAACACCGGTCCCACAGCACCATCAGTCTGGCACCAGAGCACATCACAGCACCAGCAGCACCACCAGTCCCACCACAGTACATGGTGCTCTGATGGTACTACTATGGTGCTGCCAGAATGCCATGGGAAAGCTCCCACCCAGCTAGGAGCCTCCAGGATCGTAGGAAAACACTCAGTGCAGCCCAAGGACCAGGGCAAACTGGATGGCAGGTGCTCAGCAGTCACCTCCACAGAGACCAATGGGGGCACCCACTGCAGGGATCAGTAAGAACTGTGCACAGCTCCCACCCCACAGGTGCAGTTCAGCTGCTGGAGCACCCACAAACACCCCTCTGAACCAGCCACCTGCTCTCCTTCCAATCCCAGCCTTCCCACCCAGGCTCCCAGCAGGACACAGCACCCACTCCCTCCCCTGCCAGCCAGCTCTCCCAAAGGAAAGTGTTCCAGGACACGCTGGGCAGGGCTTGCAGCAAGCTGGTCTAGTAGAAGGTGGGCTGTAAGGTCCCTTCCAACCCAAACCATTCCAGGATTCTCTGAAAACAGTAAGTCTGGTACAACTGAGTGGACTCCTGGGATACAAAAGAGGGGTGGGAGCAGAAATCCATCCCACTCTGCCATCCCATATTTTGACTGCGGTGCTTCTGGCGCAGCCAGGGCTGGGCTCAGAGTCTGACCAAGGTTCAATGTGGTCTTTCCCTAAGCATCACAATAAACAGCCCTTCAGAACAGACCTTTAACAAACTGGGCTGCAGTGAAATCACGTTCTCCCTCGGTGGGTTTCCAGGGGCGCTGTTTCTCCCTCAGGCTGCTCCAGGCTGCTCTCCACCTGGGCTCAGAAGCACGGCACAGCCTTGCTCAAAACACCCCTGCTAAACCCCGACCAGCACTGGTCAGCTCTTCTCCCTTGTGCTCAATAAGAAAAGGTCAAGAGCCATTTGGTCCCCTATTTTAAAAGCACCACAGAGCTTCCCCAGATTCCAGGAGACCTCAGGAAGATGGCTGATGTTCCCCATGGCAAAGTGGCAAGCTGTCCTAAACAGGGTGAGCCGATGAACTTCTGTGACCTAGATGAAGGCGGTGAGATGCTGAGGAAGCCTTCCGGGCTGTTTTTAAGGAGCTGCTGCAGGGGCCGGGCATTGCACTGCCCCGAGGTGCCGGGTGCTGCCTGCAGGGGCTGGTTCCTCCTGCAGTGCCCCAAGCCCTCCAGGGCTCCCCAGAGAGGAGAGGGGATGCTCTGGAAGAGGGTGACAGCGAACATGTCCCTGCCACTACCTGCAAAGCCACTGATGCTGCCGGAACGGGGACATGCCTCGAGGATGGCTCAGCCTTGGCTGATGCAGGGCTGTGCCTGTTCCAGGTGGGCTCTGCCCACCGCTGGCTCCATCAGGGCTCCGGCAAGACCCCGCACCAGCTCCAGCGTCTTCCAGGGCAGACGCAGCTGGAAATCCCTGCTGAGGGGCAGCAAAGGCTCCTTTCTCTGGCGCGGGTGTGTGGCAGCGGCTGTGGCAGGTGCCGGCCTCACGGGGATGGTTTTGTGGATGGCTCAGCCGCAGCCCCGCGCTCCCAATTCCCCGTTCCCGTCTCATACCAAGGTGACATCCTCCCGCCTCTTCCACAGAATGAGAAAACACAGCCCGACCCCCGCCTTACCTTGGGGGGTCTGTCTGTCCGGTCCATCGCTCGCAGCGGCCTGACGAGCTCCGGTGCGGAGTGAACCCGCTGGGGGTCCGGCGGAGGGACGCGGGGGGTTCCCGAGGACTCTTCCTGGGGCTGGGGTGCTCCGTCCTGCTCCGACCCCGGGGACAGCTGGCAGCCGGCCGTGTCACCCCCCGCGCCTTCACGCGTGTCCAGGTCCGGGCGGGCGGAGGCGGCGGGGACATCGCTCTGCCCCGGGGCCGCGCTGGGCACGCCGCGCTCCGGCTCTTGCATGGCTGGGGGAGGGCTGGGCTCACTCCGCACCAGCCAGGGCTGCCCGGGGCGCCGGGAGCCGGCAAGGGAAAGCCGAAGGCATCAGAGCGGCGGCGGGAGCAGCCCGGGCCGCGCTCCTCCGCGGCGGGACCGGGGGCGGCCGCAGCAGCAACATC
>VZRH01001299.1:137443-149466 GCA_013397555.1 Urocynchramus pylzowi | reverse complement strand
CGGAAGGGGCTGCAGGGCTTAAGCCCGGCGGAGGAAGGTCCGGAGGCGGCGGGGAGCAATCCCTGTGCCGGCCCCTGTCCCTGTCCCCTTCCCGGTCCCACCTTGACGAGGGAGCAGAGCAGGCAGGCGCGCAGGTGCCGCAGGTCTTTGGGGACGGTCTCCAGCGAGATCGCGGCCATCGCTGCGCCGGCCCATTCTGCGACTGCGCCGCGGCCGCGCCCCCGCCCCGGCCCTGGACCCGCCCCGGGAACGGCAACGGGAACGGGAACGGGAACGNTCTGTCACGGCCGGGCCGGGCCCGGGGTCCCTCCCCGCGGGCTCCTCCGCCAGCGCAGCCCCACGCACAAAGAACAAACGCAGGCAGCAGACCGGTACATGGATAAATATATTAGTAAATAAATACATTTCTGAGCACATCAGCATATTCACATATCTTTGTGTTTATCGGACATAAATACACCGTTTTGCATATATATAAAACTTTTTTTTTTTCCTGTGTGTGGTCTTTTTTTTTTTGTTCCTGGGTCATAATTTATTCCCAAACCCCGAGAGCCAGGATAGACTCAGCAAAAAAACAAACGAAACAAAAAGCAACAACAAAACGAACCGATATTCACATTTCCAAAGGATCTGAAGGATTTGTGCAGGAGGGGAGATATCCAGCCAGCCTGATCATATGCCCAGTTCAGGGGGTGGGAGCTCCTGGGAAGGGGGTCCCAGCAGAAGGACTGGGCCTTCAGTTTGGATAGAGGGAGCTTGGGATGCTCTGGCTTCCATCAGTTTTTGGCTGTGACTTGGGATGCAAAGCAGGAAAATGAGCTCTGCATCACTGCAGGAATGCTGGAGAAATTCCACGTTGGAGCCTACAGGCACCGAGCACTCAAAATCATCACCCAGAAGCAAGAGGTAGAAAACTGTGAGGAACCACTCCCTATTTTCTCAGGTACTGCTTCTTCCCTCCCAGGCAGCCAAGGATAGTCATCCATCTTCTGAAGAGGATCTTTCAAACCCAAGTTCTCAGACAGTTCCTCCCTCTCCTCCCCCTGAACCCCCACCGAGGCAGACCTGCACTCCAGCATTTCCTACATGAAAAGGAGCAGCAGCACAAGGTCGGGGAAGGGAGACACCTGGAAGCAGGCGCTGCCCTGGCAGCCTAGTAATACTGCACTGGGGAGTGGAGAGGGTGCAGCTTTCCCAAAGAAGCTTTAGGCTCACAAATTCAGGAATCTCCTCTTCTGTTTGGGATAAGGAGGGAAAGAGAGGACTTTAGAGCTGCACTTCTTTTTTTTTGAGCAGTGAAATGCATCCCTGGAGGCTCTCTGCCTTCCTGACTCCTAAAAAAAGCAGTGGGAGCACCCTGACTTCATGACCCTCTCCCTCTGTTAAACCTCTGAGCCCTCCAGGATGGTCAAGAACACAGGGAGCTGGTTCAGACAAGCCACAGACCAGGAGCACAAGAAGCCAAATGGGGTGAATCCAAACCCGCTCCTGGATTTTTCCTCTAGCTTAAGACTGACTTCCCTGCACAGGAGAAAACTTCTGAGCTTGTATCTTCTGCTTGCACTATAGGACAAACAAGAGCCTAGAAAGGTCTGAATGTAATTCTGCTGGGTTCTTTGATGAAAGAAGTTCAGCTCTTCCCTAGACTGAAAGGTCCCACAGGGGCCTGGTCACAAGGAGACAAGGAATGAGCACTACAAGGGAATAATATTGGGTTTAAAACAGTGCTATTGGCTGATCACTTGACTGTCAGGGACTGATTAGCATCTGGGACAAAGATGCCTTTTTCGAGGATTAAGGGCAGCAAACCCTGTAAAAAGCTTTCCCACCAACAAAGGAAGGCAGAGGATTATCCTGAACTGGGACTGCATCACCAGAGTGCTCTCTTGAGAAGCTGCTGCTTCAAAGGAAGACACGGGAAGCTTTACAGAGCAGAAGGGAAAGTCTGTCCCTACACCAAGTTTCAAATTGTTAAGAGTTATCTTCACCTTCAGTGTTGTATCCTCACCAATGCTTCCTTGTGCTTGGAAGCACTTGGTGGCAGAGAAGTGTGCACTTCACATGGGAATCTGGCTGATTCTTTGGCCTGACTGATCATTTAGGGCAATGAACTTGACAAGAATTCTCTGCTGTTTGAAAGCTGCATGGGGTCTATATGTTTTGAATTTGGCAGGTTTTATTTTGCTTGAATGTCTGCAAATTATGAGATGTAGGAAATAAGAACTAGTGACATTCANGGGGGGGGAGGGGGAACATAATAAACTAGAGCCTGATGATTTCTCAAGTTTTCTCCCTGAATCATCAAAATGTTGGAAAAGACAGAAAAATCCTTTTGAAGGATTTCAGGAGTCTCAGAATGTGAAGTTAAGGCTGGGTGATGGATAGGGCTCTGCTCTGCATTTATTATGGAGGCTTTTGCTGGGAATTTTTGCTGTGTCTTGGGGCAATGAGAGAAAGGAGAAAAGCAGGAGCCACATGAAATCCAGGATTTTGTATGACTCCTGTGATGGGGACATTTAAGATATGTTTGAAATATGCTCTTAACAGGGCTGGCCATGACAGCTGTTTGAGGGTAGGTGGAAGAGTTAGGGGTGAGTAAGAGACTTTGTTCACATTGCCAGATGAGAGGGTGGATTCTTTGCAATGGAAAGAGTCTGACCCAGCTCCTTCCCAGAAATACTGACGTCCCTGTGTCTTCCCCTCTCCTGCTGCTGGCAAACAGTCAGTGGCCGAGATGGCGTCAGCTGAGGGACACTGAGGTGACCAAAAGTGATGAGAGCTCTTGGTTTCCAATGAAGTCAGAAGCAGCACCTTGCAGGGCAGCCCTGTGAGCGGTGAGATGGAGAATAGCTTGTTCCTGTGTCTGAAATAAGCATGGAAAAGTTAATTGAAGAAATCTGGCTTTTGACCTAAGTGAGGAAATGAAGTCAGGAGCTACCAGGCCACAGAAAGTAATTTCTGCAGCTTTTGGTCTCGAAGGCTTGTTTATTTTTGCAGTGTTTAGCAAAACCTTCTGTGGCATTAACAGGCCAAAACAGCAGCTTGCACTCACTCGGTGAGCTCTCCCTGGGAACCCTGCCCAGCTCGGAGCGGTGCCACGAGATGACGAGGGCTGCCTGTGCCTCCAGAGGAGACGGGCCCGGAGAGCAGGGCTCTGGCTCTGTGACCGTCGGGGCATGGGGACGTGTCAGGAGACCACCAGTGCCCTGTTGGTCTTGCCAGTCTGTGTCTCAGCAGGGCAGGGCTGGGCAGAGCCAGATGTGAGAAGCTCCATCAACATTTGTGTCCACTCCAACTCCCAGCGAGCAAACAGGCCAGTGTTTTATTAAACTGAGTGTTCATGGACATCCTGGACCTCCTCTTCAGATCCTGCATTCAAAGAAAAGGAGAAAGAAAAGTGTCAGCTACACCTGGCTGAACATTCCCAGGCTCTGCAGCGGCTGGGGCCTTGACCCTGCAATCCAGAGAACAGATGCTGCAGGAAAAACCACTAAGTGAAAGCTACTAAAAAAGTCACTAAGCCACTGAAACAGGCTCCCCAGGGAGTGGTCCCAGCCCCGCAGCTGCCAGAGCTCCAGGAGCGTTTGAACAACGCCCCCAGGGATGCACAGGCTGGGATTGTTGTAGTGTCCTGGGCAGGGCCAGGGACTGGACTGGATGATCCTTGTGGGTCCCTTCCAATTCAGAATATTGCATGATTCTAGGAAATTTCTCTCCGTTTTTCAGAGGGAATTTTCTGGCCATCTCCCAGACAGTTTATTCCCCTAAGGTGAAGTACAATAATATCTTAAGATAAGACATCAAGCTACTCCTTATATATTTCAGAGGAGGCAGGCTAAGGGCACCCTAGGATTCACATCACTGCTAGGTGTTTGCTTTTGAGGCTTTTTAATGTTTGCTTTTTGTGAAAATCTGTACAGCTGATTCAAAAATTATTAGGAACAGAAAATAACACCAATTCATATCTCACAGAGCCAGGGGGCAACAGAAACTCCAGGCAGTAAGAGCAGAGAGCAGTGATGCAAGACAGGAATGACACATGTTCCACAGTGTTCGAGAGGTTGCACAAATTGCTTCTGAGCCCAGCTCAGGCCCAGGCTCTTGCCAGCCCCTTCTGCCTGGAGAATTACTGATAGGCAGGTGCTGAGCAGTTTACTTGGAACCATCCAACAAAAGGGCTGTCTAAAAAGGTGCCCCCAAGTCACTGCTCCAGACAGTCCCTTTCTCTCTAAGTCACTGCCTGTTGTCACACACACCACAGTCCTTTCCCAGATGTCTCTCACAGCCTGCCCAGAACTCTTACACAAGGTCAGCATAGCCCAGCAAAGGCATACACACATTATTCTTCCTATCTCCCTTTTCCTGAATGTTTCTGAGATCAAAGGAAAGAAATGCCCTCTCAGAGATTCATCGAGGGCAATTTAAAACAGCTTTTCAGAACAGTAATAACAAATTCTTGTTGGTTATATATCACCAGCTGTAGGAGCAGAGCCTTGAAAATTAAATATGTGGGAAGACAACAAACAAATGAGATTCTGCTTGGAAAAGCATAGTTAATCAATGTGGGAAAATGAATGCACATGGTGTTATACATGTACACACGTGTGCAAGCATGGCCATAGTACCTGAAGATGGAGTTTAAGCATCTCTTGCATTTGTGACTTGAGTCACAAGTATGTGGAATAAGCCATTTCCAACTGCTTCCCTTGTCCCCATCTTATGTGCAACCCAAAAAGAGACTATCCAGCTTCAAGACTTCTGTGTTCACATGCCTTCAGTCTCAAACAGCATTACTAAAATATTTTTTGAAAGCTGTGCCTGCATAAGTGTCCCCTGCTTGTGCTAAGAAAAGATCATGAACTGGGAGAGGAGGGAGAACCTTGACTGGTGGACTGGCCATGGCAGGGCAATGACCTGGAGCACACCTTTATGACACCACAGAATTCATGTTCTTTAGGTGTTAGATTTTAAGGGTGGTCTTTTTTTGCCCTCTAATCCCTTTCCCCCTCCCTAGTAAGGTTAAAAGATGTGGCAGGAAAAGGGACTCAGGATGAGCAGGAGGGAGGAGGAGGGGGGATGTCAGTAGCACTGCAGGAGGTGAGCTTTCCCAGGGAGAGAAATCAAGAGATTTCATCAGCCTGTGCTGGAGTAACGTGGCTGTTCTGGGACGCTTCCCGGGTGTGCTGGCGCGGTTCAGGAAGCCATCCAGCTGGAATTCACTGCCAGTTGTCTGTCTTCCCTTAGGAGGATCCTTCAGCATTGCTCCAGGATTGATTCTCCAGGGACACAACTCCCAGGTGTGGTCTCTCCCAGGCAACAGAAAAGTCATGGATGCACCTTTATGCAAAGCCCACCAAGAATGGCTGATGCAGGTGCTCAAGGAAGAGGCATAAACTCCAAGATCATGCAAGGCTCTTTGGGATCGTCCACAGCGTTATTCCCTGCCATGCCAGTGCATGGCACTGCCTGCACAAGTGGAATTTCTCCAGGGACTGTGGACCAAGATTCAGCCTCACCTGGCAGCTGGGCGAGATTAGCACATACCTGGAGGGTGCTGCATCCCACAGGAGCACCAGCAGTTTCTGGAAGCCCTGGTTTAGAAACTTCCTGAGCCACAGGGTGGATTTGCATATCTGCATTTGCTACCTCTTGATCTGGGCTCTCAAAACCATTTTACTTCTGGCATCTACATCCCGGGGGCAACCAGCACCAGTTTCACTACACACCATGTGTTGCCTTTTGGGTGTTTTAAAGCTTCTGGTTCCCGTTTGATGCCATCAATTACTTTGTTCTAAGTACTCTCTTGTCTGCCTTCTCCTCTGCTCTCCTTATTTCATATCCTCTCTTCCATATCCTCTGTTAATCACTTTTTTTCCCACATGAAACTCTCACTATTCTTTCTATTTTCTCAGAAGAAAACATCGCTGGGGTTGTACCAGATACATTTCTGCCCTTCTTTCAGGGGGGCAGAAATTATTTTCCTTTCTTTTTCCACCCTTTTTGGTGATCAGGATCTGTGAGATCACCACAGGCTTACACAGCTGCATAAAGGCACTTTCTGCTTGTTCCACATAGTTCCCAGCCAGCTAATGATAATGATAATAGTAACAACAATAATGGCAACAATAACGTTGTGATTTTTACTTAAAAGTGGCTCTGCTCATGTGTGGCATTTTGTGCTACTTGCAGGAGATTTCACCCAACACTCTCTCACTCAACAGCTCAGCAGCAGGAGATCCTCCTGTAACACTCTGTATCCAGTTTTAATGCTTGACATTCTGATGGATTTTATGTTATACACTTTGCTATCTCCTCTCCTTGTCCAGGATATTTATGAGCTTGCTGGAAGGTTCATACAGTTGCAGAACTCCACTTTTCTCCTTCTCTGAGTAATTCTCCTCCATTAAGTCTAATCTGCACTCTTGTCTCCTTATTCAGTGAATTATTTACCTGTGGGAGCACCTTTCCTTTTATCCTTTCAGAGCTTCCTTCCCCTAAAAGATCTGCCAGGTGTTATCTCTCCCTACAAAAAACTGGGTAGCCTCCTCCCCTGGTTTTCACATTCAGCCATGTGCCTACAAGTCAGACCCTGTATTTGAATTTTTAACAATTTGCTTGGCTTGAAAGTCAGGCTCATCGTTCTGTGGCTTCAGCTATTTCCAGCTGATATTGCCTTCAGCTCTTCCTCCTGGGTCTGGGCATGGATAAGAGATTGCAGTCCACATTCAGGATTTATCAGCTCTGTGCTTGAGCCCTGCAGGATGCCTAGTGGGTAATCTGTACCCTGGCAATTTGTTACTCTCCACTGTATTTCAGAAGTGCTCAAACTGGTGATTTGATTCATGAGGGATTCTGCCCCCCCTGCCCTGAATGGAGCTGTGCCAGGTGAGAACCTCCCCGAGCACTGCCCTGGTGATCACTAATGCAATAAAGGCAGTTTGCTTTTCTGCTCTGCACTTACAGCCCCTGAACATCCCTCAGACTTGTGTTACTCCCTAGATCTGAAGAACCCCAGGCAGCTTTCTCCCTTCCAATGCAGCTGAAAATGTCTGCATTAATAGTCTGCTTTACACAAGCTGTTCACAACAATATTCCCTGGCCTGTCTCTCTATGGCTCTGTACTTCACTTGGCATCCAGCTGTGTTCTGATTTCCTTCTCCAGCCACACCTTGGCTTTGGAACAGCAGTTTCCAAGTGCCCTCTCTGCCCTGCTGCTTGACCAGCCCTTTTCTGGGCTGTAAATGATCCCTGTGCCCAAAAGCATCTTTTGACTGCTTATTTTAGCAATATTCTCATAAGACTCTCCTGTCTATGTAGGCTCCTCTTTGCAGCCTGTGCTGACACAGTGTTATAACCCTAATGCCACCCTTCTTCTACTCGGGGGCAATTGGGGATTTTTGTGTCACTCGTCACTGGACTTCACACTCTTCTTAGTGCAGTGTCTCTCCCATGCCACCAGAAGAGACACACGCTTCCCTCTCTGTAATTTCACCTAGGAATTACAGGGTCCCATTGTTTGCTTTTCTTTTAAACTGGGTTTCTAAAAAGTTTATGTCAAAACTTTAATTTAAAGCTGGGCTTTCTAATTCATCCACTTATATTTTTAGCCTTATGCCATTTATCTGGAGGCAGAGATGCATTTTTCCTCGGTCTCCTTGTCTGTGTTTTGTATCCTGCTTGCATGGGACTGTCTACTAGATTGCTCTTTGCTCTTTTTTACTTCTCTATTGGTTTATACCTTTCTCAAGATAAAGAACTAATGTGATTATAATTCAGAGGTTGTGTTATGTCGACCAATGTTTACGGCTTGGTGGCTTTTCTGCATAAGCCCTGCACAAGCTCTGTGCTCTGTCCTCTGCTCTTAATAAAGTTAAATCCTGAATCTGTGTAGTCTCTCAGTCTTGCAAGGGAATTCTGACTTTCTGGGTGGCCCTGAAAGCATCCATAGAAGCTACTTCAGTAAACAGACACAGATTCACAGCACTTTCATATGCATTGGTCCTTCTACCTGCTGGAATGGGGAGAGAAGAGGGAATGAAGGCTTGGTGTGCTTGGCAAAGCAGCTGGCACTGGCTCTGGGTGGGGTCAGAGGGTCATCAGGAGGTGGGCAGAGACTGGGGCCACTGGGACCATTTCCAAAGACACGGAAGCATCCCAGCACGGACCTTGCAATGCCTAGCACCCTGTGTTAGGTGCACAGACTCCTGCTCTTGGAGCCCTCCCAGGTTCATCTGGAAGCTCAAAGCAAGCCCTGAGCAGCCTGCCCTGAGGCAGGAGGACTGTCTCCATGTGGGGTACCCTGGGAGGGCATTGGCACTCAGAGCTCCCTGCAACCAGAGACATCTCTGCTCTGATGCCTCCTTATCTCTCCAAACACCAGCATCCCTCCAGGCCTTGGAAGAACCTCCCTACCACCTATCTGCAGTGTCAGGCACTTCTGCACCTGGGAAAAATATCTGTTCCTGGGAGTCTGGGAGGCCAGAAGGCTGCAGGGAGCCGGGACCATGCCCATCCAGCCTCCCCTGCCCCGCTGCCTCCGCAGCACCGGCAGCCTGGGCGTGGGGTGGGGCTGGATAGACAAGCACTGGGAGGAAGTTATTATCTCTGTGGCACAATGGGCACAGTGAGTCACAAGTTTAAGGCCAGTGTTTTAACAGAAATTAGACAGCCAGATCTGTGTTTGGTACCTAAATCAAAAGGATTTGCCTGAGGACCTGCAATGAGTCAGTGGCAGGGCGAGGAAGGGAGCCAGGCTCTGCTCCCAGCCAGCATCTGTCCCTGCTGACTCGCAGCTTGCTGCCATCAGAGGACCTGAGAGAGCAAGACCTAGGAGCTAAACTCAGGTTCTTTCAAAGACACTCGTCTCAAAGGCATTTTCCCTCTCTTTGTGAGAGAGCGCAGCAGTTAGGCAGAGGGCCAAACTTTAATTACATCTGATTTCCAAAAGACTCTCAAAAGCAACTCCCACGCAACAGAGGCAGGTGAGAAATGAGGGATGTGCAAATCGAGCAACTCAATTAGTCTGTTCTACTACCCCAGGCCACACACACTTCCTTTCTCACTGATTCCAGTTAGCTGGGCTTGGCTAAAACAACTGGAGCCCAAAAAACCTTAATGATAACAACTCTGCCAGTAAGACACCCAAGACTGGTGCAAGGACAGTGAAAAATGTGGTCCCACCCCTTCCTTTGGGAGATATTCCAGCTGCTAGAAATGTTTAATTAAAATTAGCCACCTTATTTCTCAGTTGTAGTATTTCAGGGTTTGGTGCACTCTTTAACACACTTGCTCATCATTCAGGCCACCACTCTCACAGGTGAGCTCTGGAATGCTCCTGCAGTCAGTGCCTCTGTAGGAAAACCCATCAGGAAGGTACCAGGTGTCCTGGCAGCTGGAGTTCCTCCAGCAAACCCCCTCCTCATTCACCTGCTTGCTGCCAGGAGAGGCGAAGGCCAGACTTACCCTGACCACCCTGCTGAGATGGGCAGTGAAGACGGACACTGTGTCTGGGGGTGCACGTCCCTGAGAAATCTGCAGGAACTGGGCGGTTTCTCTCCCGTCCTGACAACCTCTCCTCCTGCTTCCTCAGCTCGGAGCTGGACTGTGGCACTAAACACTTCCAGAGTGGCCGGGAGCCGCTGGGCAAGGGAGCGCTTGGGATCAGGGGCTGGGCTTCGGGAGAGCAGCGGTAGCCAGCGGCGTGGCCAGGAGGAAGGTGAGTGTCGCAGGCTCCGGGCTCGGCTGAGTCCTTGGGCAGGAGAGCAGGGTCGGGCTCCAGGGGACACTTTCTTTTCCTTCGGTGATGCCTGCTCTGTAAGCTGTGTCTGGGGGGCAGCGGAACAGGCAGGGCGCCAGCTGCTCCCAATTGTCTGTTGGCATCTACACTGAAGTCCAGCCTGTTTGGAGAAGTGGAGGGGGTGTGAGGGGGCTCCTGGCCTTCCTGGGGACAGGCTGGCTGGCCTGTTGGAGCTGCCTCCTGCAGCACGGCACTGCTTTCCAGAGGCTGCTGAGAGTGATGGCTTTTCTCAGTCCTCTTTTGTGTCCGAGTACTGTGGAAGGCAACCTTGGCCCCGGAATACCGGGATTTGCGCGGCCCGGGCCCCTGCCCGGCCCGCCCAGGGGGACACTCCACGTCCTGTCTGTAGTGGTGGTGCTGGTGGTGGTGGTAGTGGATGTGGCTGAGCACCTGGGGCTTGGCTGGAGCAGCCCCCCCGGGCACCATCAGGTCCAAGGACCGGGGCCGCCTCTCCCTGGGCGGCCGCAGCTGCTCCTTGCTGTGGTCCGTGGTGGGGCCCTCGGAGCTGCAGTACACGAAGGGATCATAGTCGCTGCTGAGGGAGCTGCGGAACGTGGAGCAGCTGCCATGGATGCCCTGCAGGCTGACGTCCGTGCAGTTCAACATGGAGTCACTGGAGGAGCCGTGGCAGGGCCCCGAGCTGGAGTCACTGCCCGGCCCGTCGGCCAGGTACCCGCTGTGCTCCGTCAGATAGCTCTCCCCAGAGCCACTGCTGTTGTGCTGGTGCCCGTGGCCAAGCCCTCGGCGCAGGGTGGGCATACGGTGCTGCTTCTGTGCCACGACTGCCTTGGGTGCCAGACAGGGGGGCTGAGGCTGAAGGGGACATGTCCTGTGGGGTGCCAGCGCCTGCCCACATGCAGAGGGGTTGGCGTGTTGCTGCCCCAGCAAGCCCGGGGCCATGTGGCCACAGGCCAGCAGGGAGGTGGCTGGTCTGTAGGGCATGTAGTGGATGGTGCCAAAATCCAGCTGGGAGAGCTCTGGAGAGTGGAAGAAGGGGTTGCCATGGGCTGGCTCTGGGGGAAAGCTCCTGAGGTTCCTCTGAGGATATGCTTGTGGGAGGTGGTAAAGGGCATGTCCTGGATGCTGGCGGAAAAGGTGGAGTCGCCGCCCAGGCTCCATGTCCTGAGGGACCAGCCTGGAGCTGGCAGCCATGGCCTGGTCTCCTGAGTCTCTGGCTGTGGAGAAAGAAGGGAGTATACAGCACACATCCCACAGCCCAGAAGGGAGTATCCAGCACATGTCCCACAGCCCAGCTGCTGCAACCCCGGCACTGCCCTCCCACCATGGCCCCACGTCCCACCCATACTCTACAACTCCTCGCTGCCACCACCACCACCCTGATGGTCCTGCACACTCTCCCTGCTGCCGTGACCCCCAGATCCCACCTTCCCTTCCCCACAGGTTCCAGGACTGGAATCCCTCCTCTTGGTGCAGGTCCCAGCCCAAGCCCAGCACCTCGCTGTACCCTGGTGGGCTCACAGGCAAGGGACTCCTCTCCATGCACACAGTCCCCTGTCCACTCTGTGCACAGGGACACAAGGACCTGCTGATCCATCTCCCAAGAGTAACTAGAGCTCCTGGGCACAATCCTGCACCCAACCCTGAACTCAGCCACGAAATGCTGTGTCTGAACCCTACCAAGAATATTGAACATGCAAAGTGGACACGTGTGGTGCTGCTGCAGCCAAGGGTCAACACACTCCCGATGGAACTCGTGGGAGCACGAGATGATCCGCAGTTCCTAGAAAGAAGTGGAGAGGAGGAGGATGAGCAAGAAGAACCACGTTCCAAGACCTGGATGAGTCCTTCTTGATGGAAGTGAGCCTTGAAGGACGGACAGACGTCTAACAGTGAGGGATTTGCAGCCCAACTGTGCATGGAGGAGGCTGTGGAGCACCTCCGGTCCTGCTCTGTGAACATCCAGAGTGGTGCAAGCCCTTGGGAATAGGGAGATTTCAGGATGGGTGCTCTGGAGCAGCAAGCCCAATTTTACCCTATTTCAACATGGGCATTTTACCCCACAGCCACAGATGGAGACCTGACTGGAGACATGACTTCAGCAGAGGCTTTATAGCCCAGGGGCAGGCACACCTCCATGGATGCAGTCCCTTTCCAGCAGTCAGGAGTTCAGAAGGAAGCATCTCACAGGCCTCTGGCTCCTGCCATGCTCAGCTCCCACTGCTGACCACCCCCCCCCCCCCCCCCCGGGAGGCCCCGACCCACAGGC
>VZRH01001299.1:112572-137434 GCA_013397555.1 Urocynchramus pylzowi | reverse complement strand
CACCTGGGAAGCCAGAGCCATGAGTGCAGCAGTCCTGCCCAAAGCCTACCTGCCCCTCGCTGAACTCCTCGAGGCAGATGGCACAGACCGGGGCGGAGCTGCAGCTGCTGGCCGAGTCCCAGCGCGGGGCCGGCCGCGCCCGGGGCTGGTAGCGGCGTGTGGCCAGTTGCCTGATGGCCTGCAGGGTCTGCTGCTGCACCGAGTCCTGCAGAGACAGACGGGGCTTGAGGAGAGGCTCAGCCTTACTCTGCCCTCCCGTATTCAAAATGGGATTACCAGAAATTTGGGGACGATACCCATCTGCAGAGGTGACTTTCTGTCTAAGCTGACTCAGCCAGAGTAGGCTTTGTCACCATCAGGAGACATCTGGCCCTAGACATTCAAATCACTCAGCAGTGCTGAATTTTTGATCCCCAAAGAATTGTCCCTCTACAGGACAAATGGGATAGTCTCAAATATGGAAATACATCTGAGTCTGGGAAGATGATTATTTCATTTGTTAATTTCTATTAAGAATACTAAATTATACAATCATAGAATCAAGGAATGGCTTTGATTAAAGGGACCTTAAAGCTCATCTTATTCCACTCTCCTGCCATGGGCAGGGACATTTTCCACTATCCCAGGTTGCTCCAAGCCCCATCCAACCTGGCCTTGGACACTTCCAGGGATCCAGGGGCAGCCACAGCTTCTCTGGACACTCTGTGCCACGGCCTCACCATCCTCACAGGGATGAATTTCTTCCCACATCTAATCTAAATCCCTCCTCTAAGTTTAAAACTGTTCTCCCTGTCCTGTCACTGTCTGCCCATTTGCCCTCCCAAAAGGTGTCTGCGTTTCCTGTATTCCTGTTTGCTCCATGAGATCCCTACCTGAGTCCTGTTCAGCTGGCACTTTGTGCGGACAACAAAAATCAAAATGATGACGACCACAGTGCTGACCACTGTGAGAAGAATCCACACGTCGTAGTCTGGCTGTTGAATTAAAGAGGACAGAAATTACTCTTGTGTGGAAATGACTCTTGATGGGAGTAAGAGGCTAGGGGAATCTCCATCTCTTCTGGACCATCAGTCTTGGGAAATATCATCCTTGGCCAAGCTCCTCCTCTTTGTTCTTTACAGGTAAAAGAAAAAACGGTTTGGTCTTTTCTGCACATCCATACAAGAATAGAATATCTCTGTCTTGCAGCATCTCAGCTCCCTTGAGACCATGGTCTAAGGCAGCAGAAGACGAGAAAATCAAGGCTTGGTCTTACTTGAAGAGACAGAGAGTTCCCTTGCCTCACTCATGACATTAAAGCAAAAGAAACTAAGTAAGCTGAAAGTGCTTTTGAGCCTTTACCTGCAGCAGGTCTGAATGCTAAAGACAACTCCTGCAACAGGCCATGATCTCCATCCCTGAGGAGGAAAGCTCAGCCTCTCTGGGAAAGCCTAGCAGGTTGGGAGAGAGGATGCAGGGGACAGTGGGAATCGTGTCTCTCACCCAAGCTGGTGGCTCCTTGACCTCTATCTTCACGTGGGCCTCTCTGTTCTTGTTCACGACACCCATGAGGAGCTCAGCATCATGGCCCCTGATTAGGACCACGGGCTGGCTCAGGCCTCTGGGCTTCCTCAGCTGCAAAGAAACAAACACAGTGAGGGCTGATCCAGAACAGCCTGAAACAAGGATGATCCTGGCCCCCCAGGCACGTCTGTTCCTCATGATGCTTCTTGCAACACTTTACAGACTGACTGCTCCCCCAAGTTTACACTATCGTTTTATGATGAATCAGATGGAAGCTTCTCTTTTATCAATTTTCTAGCATGGATTTCTTAATTTTCCCTGCTGGTGACTCCTCATGCACAACCAGCCATTGCTTGGTGTCTCCTGAGATCCTTTCAAGCCCCTGTGCAAAAGCTCTTGGTCCCTCCTCTTCCCTGTGAAAGTGCCAACAGCACTGCCAAGTGCTGCCTTCACCACAGAAATGCTTCCTCTGCCCTGGACCCATCCAGTTCCCCTCCTCCCTAAGGACATTCTGCTTGTTCTGCTTGTCACACCGGCAGTTTTCCACTGTGGTCCAGGCAGCATGGCACAGGCTGGCTCAGCAAGTGTCTGAGCCTGCTCTCCTCCAGACTGACCTGGATCAGGGTGGCCATCAGACCCAGTAACCCCTTCCCATACCCTGGGGGAATTCAAAGGTCGATGGACAGGGATGAAGATGTGAATGGAGGTGCAGATGGTCAAGAAGACCATGGAGGCAAGGCCCAAGGCTCTGAGATGTTGATAGGATTTGATGCTCTTGGCTTTTGTGTACCAAATGGGAAAGCTGGAAAAGTGGGAGCCAAGGCTCGGGGTAGGGATCAGAGACTGGGATCTGAGCAACCTTGGCATCACCTCATGGACCTGCATTTGCTGCTGTGTTTCTCTGGCACCAGAAATTAAGATGTAAGTGCATGAAAGAGCCACAAGGGATGGATCCAGCAAGGAGTCAGCTGAGAGCTTGGATGAGGTCAGGTACCAGCTCCCCTGTCTGTTCCCTACCTAAAACTGGAAGTTTTTCATATCCCTGGATTATCTGCATGGGGAATTGATTCCCTTCCAGAAATGACAACAGTGCTGGGGAAGGACTTTTGGAGGTGTCCTAACCAAGCTTAAACCTGCACCAACAGCAAAACAGGTTGGCTTGGAAACTTGAGAAATCACCTTTCCTGAGGTCTTGATTATGTGGGATGGGGAAATTTATGACTTCCTGAGAGAAAGCATCCAGCTCCTCACAAAAAAGTTTGATTGATCAGACAATGTCTTTTAAGAGCATGGATGTGCCATGGAAAGTGCCAGTGTGGGGTAAGAGCCAACACCCAACACCAGCAGCATCCTCCTGGGATCTCCCACTGGTGGCTGGGGGGTCCTGCCCTGAGCACACTTCGGGATGGGACAGGAGCACTGTGTTTTAGCTGAGGGTATCACTGGGGTCTGTACCTGATCAGCAGCACTTTCATCATCGGTGATGTCAAAAAGGATCGCACGGGCTCCACGCTCCCCTGCCAGCTTTGCCTGTCCAAAACAACAGAAGCTTCAGTGGACATTTTGTACTGTATCCTGTGTCCACACTTGCCACTGGATCCATCTCTGCCTCCTGGGCTCTTCCCAGGAGAAAGAAGAACCTGTTTGGATGAGGAAACCATTCCTACCTTGGTTCCTGACTTGTGTTGGGCTGCAGTCCCTGCACTTGCCAGAGCCCTGTGGCTCACGGGTGATTTCTTCCTAAAGTTGTGGAGGTGAACTACTTGGTGGCATTGCAGTCACAGCAACCTAACCATTCCCCAGCTGTCCGTGTGCCAGCTGCTCCCTTGTTTCAGAGCTGGATTTGCTGGGGAGGGATGTGCAGCCGTTAGCCCTGGTGATCTCCAGGGACAGCAGAAACTCCCGCAGGTCCCCTGTCACCTGGCAACACCAGGGCTGTCAGAGGGCCTGACTCCCACTCACGCTGCTCTCCCTGGTTCCCCCTGCTCGTTAGAGAGAAGCTCAGGTGGAGCCAGGGCTGCAGGTCTGCTCTAGGATTAGCAGTTCCGATGGCTTTCCCAGAGGGAAGGGACAGCTCAGAGACCCACCCAGCCGAGCACACATGCCACCCTGATGAGGTAACCAGCCAGGACCTCGTGGGTCATCGACCTCCTCCCAGGCAGCCCCCGGAGCCCTCCGGGCAGGCAGAGGCAGCCCCGGGAGATGGAAGGGGAGCTGGGCTGGGCTGGGCCGCGGCAGCTCAGGCGGAGCCCTTTGATCTGCTCGTCCAAACGCCGAGCAAACAGGAGCAGCACTGCCAAAGCCGGCTGGGCCGTGGGGCACTGCCAAAGCCGGCTGGGCCATGGGGCACTGCCAGCTCCTGGCTGGGCCATGGGGCACTGCCAAAGCCGGCTGGGCCATGGGGCACTGGCAGCTCTCAGCTGGGCCACGGGGCACTGCCAGCTCCCGGCTGGGCCATGGGGCACTGGCAGCTCTCAGCTGGGCCATGGGGCACTGCCAGCTCCCGGCTGGGCCGTGGGGCACTGCCAAAGCCGGCTGGGCCATGGGGCACTGCCAGCTCCTGGCTGGGCCATGGGGCACTGGCAGCTCTCAGCTGGGCCATGGGGCACTGCCAAAGCCGGCTGGGCCATGGGGCACTGCCAGCTCCTGGCTGGGCCATGGGGCACTGGCAGCTCTCAGCTGGGCCATGGGGCACTGCCAAAGCCGGCTGGGCCATGGGGCACTGCCAGCTCCTGGCTGGGCCATGGGGCACTGGCAGCTCTCAGCTGGGCCATGGGGCACTGCCAAAGCCGGCTGGGCCGTGGGGCACTGGCAGCTCTCAGCTGGGCCATGGGGCACTGCCAAAGCCGGCTGGGCCGTGGGGCACTGCCAGCTCCCGGCCGCACTCTCAGGCGCCGAGAGCCGGCCAGGCCCAGGGATGCGGCATTCCCGGCACGGCTGAGGGGCACCAGCTCCATCCCTGCTCCCGGGTCACCTCGGCGAGGAGCAGTGGGGACCTGGGTCTGGGTACAGGGATGGGAATGGAGCTGCAGATGGTCGGGAACAGGCAGAGGTGGAGGCTCTGAGCTCCTGATGGGATTTAACACTCACAGGGAAGCTGGAAAAGTGGAATCAAGGCTTGGGACAGGGATCAGAGACTGGGGTCCTGCCTGGGATCGAAGGAACCCCAGTGTTTGCTAGCACTTTCGGGGAAGAGGACTTTCAGGGAGTGAATTCTATCTGATAGTCAGGCTTTGATGAACAACAAACAGCTCTACAATGATTTTATCCTGCTAAAGACACTGATTGTGGGGCAATGAACAACTGAGACTGGACAAGTGATTTTCCCAACATCTTTCTGACTCCTGTTGCAAAGGATACAACTTCTGGTGAGCAGGGACAGGGCCCAGGGAACGGCTGGAGCTGTGCCAGGGAGATTTAGGGTGGAGATCAGGGAAAGGTTCTTCCCCCAGAGGGTGCTGGGCACTACTCAGGCTCCCCAGGGAACGGGCGCAGCCCCAAGGCTTTCAGAGCTCCAGGAGTGTTTGGACACCACTCCCAGGGATGCACAGGCTGGAATTGTTGGGGTGTCTGTGCAGGGCCAGGGCCTGGACTGGATGATCCTTGGGGTTCCTTTCCAACTCAAGATATTCTGTAATTCTGTTCAAGCCTTTCACAATTTGCTTGATACAGTAATTTTCTCAGTGTTAGCTGTCTTTGCCCTGTATCTCTTAGCCACGTGGCACAGCTAAACTCCCTCTTTTAGGACTGAAACACTTCTGGTGCAAATAGGCATTTACAGGATTATTTGGGAGGTCTCAGCAGTCTGACAACCAGGATTGAAATCACTAGTTCACTCAGAAATAAAAAAAAAAGCCCCCCAAAAAATTCACAAATTATGATTAGAAAGAACTATAAATCACTTTGAATTGATTCCAGAGGTCCTTCCTATGCCTTTCTCTCCTCTAATGCTTTCCCTCTGGTTTTAGCTTTGGAAGCTGAAGCAGTGACAGAATTTAGGAAGCAGGGAAGTGCCTCAGGTGGTTGGTGGAGTTCTCCTCGTGCTGGGCTGGCCAGGGCTGTCCGTGTGCAGGGCTTGGCTGGGTGACAAGCTGAAGCAGAGGTTGTGATAACACTCTGCACATGGCTATTTTTATCATCATTGATACAGCCCTGCAATTCCACATGCATAGCTCTGCCCCAAGACACACTTGCCAGGAAAACAAGGTTCCAGCTCCAGTCAGCACCAGCCACATCCTACAGCTACTCCCTTGCTCCAGAGGAGGAGCGTGGTCCTGGGATTTTGAGGGAGACCTCAGCATCCCTGCCCATGGCAGTGGCTTACAATGCAATGATCTTTTAAGGTCCCTTCCAGTCCCAACCGTGATTCTCTGATCTGTACAATTTTGTGATTCTCTGATCTGTACAATGTTAGAGGGAGGGAGCTTGGCAGAGGCTTCAGGAGGATGGAGAAGCAGACAGGGAGGAACTGCAGGGGTGGAGGATCCATGATACAAGGCAGGGTCCAGGGATATCACCAGCTCAAGGAGCATCTGCTCTATTTTATGGCTAAACTAGTCCTGTTTATGGGAGAACTGTGAGCCTCCCTTTGTGAGATTTTAGAGCCAAACACCTGCAGGACTGCAACTGCTATCATGTACAGCTGGATGTCAAAAGCCAGTGCTGGATCTGGCTCTGGTAACAGAGCAGTGATGGCCAGTGAACTCCGTCTACCAGGTGAACTTAGGGTTTGTTTGCTTTGGGGGGTTTAGGAGTCCTGTAGAAGGGATCCAGGTGGATGAGCAGAGTGCAGCAATGCACCATGTCTTGTCCCCCCCGTGCCAACCTTCCTCAGCTGATCCTTGACTCAGTAACACGCTGGTACTTCCAGTGCTGTGATCGGAGTCTCAAAGATGAAGGGCAAAACCAGCGAAACAGAATCCCAGAATGGTTTGGGCTGCAAGGGACCTTAAATCTCATCTCACTCCACTCCCTGTTATGGCCAGGGACCCCTTCCACTAGACCAGATTGCTCCAAGCTCCATCCAACATGGCCTAAGTTTTGAAATCTTTTAGCATTCTGAAATGGAAGGTGGGCCTTTGCAGCTGCTTCGTCCTCCTGTTCATGATCCTCCACAGCAGCTGCACTGACCAAACACCCTGGGGTATCCTGGCACCACCATCATGTCATGGGCATGTCTGGATGGACATGGGAGAGCTGAAAGCACCTGCCAGCCCTTTTCCTTGTGTATGTCACAAGCTGCCCAGGTGGGCCCAGGCCATTTTCCAGGTGTGGGGGAACTGACAGCAGGTTGATAACTCCATCACACTGGCTCATGCCAACATCTGGCACCAGCTCCAGAGCAGCAGCATCCCAAATTTGGGCTGGGCAACTCAGGAAGGGATAGGTACTGCTGCCTGTCTGCCTGTGCAGCCAGGGGAACCAGCCCTGAGATGGCAAATCCACCATGGCATCACATCCCTTTCCTTACTTTTGATGCCACAGCCTCCATGAAAAAACCCTGCTGTGCAGGAGCAAAAACTGAGTACAAGTTTTGCCTGCCTTCTTCAGGTGAGCTGCAGGGAACATGGAAAAGGACCCTGTCCCCATCCCCACCAGGTCACCACAGCAGGAAGAAGGCAACAGGGTGAAATCACTCGAAGGCAATCCAGGTAAAGCCAAGAAGAGCTGATCAAGGGGGTTTTCATGCTTGTACAACACTTGCACAAGCATGAAAATAGCCCAACATTTGGCAGAGAGACAATCAAAAGAAAAAACCAATGTCATCCTTATCCATGCAACTTAATCAGAATCACAAAGATTTTGAGGCTTAAAATGACCCTTGTTCCTACCTGACTTCCTTATTACCAGAGAATTGGACCACTGACCTCAGCTTTTGGCACAGGAAGTGCTGTTTCACTGAGGTGCCTGATCCAAAGACCTCTGAGATCTCCCAGGGCATGAACTGTTAACGAGTCATGACCCACCACTAGTTCAGCTGGTCTGCATTTATCTCACTGCTCAGCACTGACTCTTCCCGTGCCTCATCCAGTGAGTACTGCAGCATTATTTTTGGAAACAGCCACAGAAGATGTTTTCTGTGCCCATGTTTTCCCACAGGCCAGAGAACACAGAGAAACACAAATCACACAGACCAGGAAGCAGCGTGAGGCTGTAAAACAGGAGGGGCACAAGGCTACTAGGCAGCAAGGAGTGTGGGATGTTGGGACAGGTCTGACCATCTCAGAGCTGCCAGGCTAGGGGGAACTCCTTACCTTTTACAAAGTCAGGCAGTCCAAAAGGTCAAGGGATGGGTGTTAGGGATGGCTGGCACAGCAACTCTCCCAAAGGACCCCTTCTGCCAAGGACCATTTCTGCCAAGGACCCTGCTCTGTCCTTGTCCTTTTCTCTACTTCCCAACAGCTCTTTCCTACCTTGCTGCCTCCTCCTCCCCTTTTCTTTGCTGCATCACAGGTTTCACTTCCCAGGCTGATGCCATTTCAGGCATTTTTGCACTTACCTTGTTGGCCAGAGACAGGCATGGGTTGGGATCCCGATCCGGCTGTTCCAGCTTGACGATGGTGATGAATCCCGATTCCGTGTGTTCATCCTCGCTGGTGTTGCACAGGGACAGTGGGTGGGACTGCAGGACAAAAGCAAGGCAAAACTCAGATCCTGGGGCTCAGCACTGCAAAGGGGGCTCAAGCCCACCCTGCAAAGCCTCTGGACTTGCCCAGAGGTGTAGGACCCCCTGTTGCTGGGTGTCACCATAACACTGCTACATCCCATGGCCCTGCCCGAGCCAGGGAGGCTTTGAATGACACAAGAGAACAGTCACTGCCCAAGCTGGGTGCCACCCCAGCCACTCCAACCACCAGCCCAAACATGGCTGGACTCTGGAGCTGGAGACCACAGTTCTATGGCCTCCAGCTGTGCCCCACTGACCCCCCTGGCACTGAGCTTCCCAGGAAGGTGGCTGGCAGACAATCCCCTCAATCCCAGGGTTATACCCATTAGAAAAGTGCCAGGAATGCTGCTGGCAGTCACGGGCAGGCTTTTTGCTGCCTATGCAGTGATACAACCCAGCACTAATCCCACATCCACAAGCACCCAGCACTGCAGAGCTCACTGCAGAGTTGAGAGGCACCACAAAGCCACAGAGCTGCTTTTGGTAGCCCCAAGTCTTGGGCATCAAAACAAGAACAGGTCTAACAAAACCATGAAAGTAAGTTAAAATTATCAAATCCTAGGATGATAGCATGGAGACCAACTAGTTCTAATGCCTAGTGCAAATGTCTGTGGCTGAGAGTTTGTATCCAACTCCTAATCATGTCTGGAACTGCTTAAAACCAAAGTAAAAGCAAAGGATTTCAGCGAAATTAGAAATATTTTAAAGTAAAAGCTTGTATCCTTGTGTCAAAACACTAGTGGAAGGTGTCCCTGCCCATAGCAGTGGGGACAACTGGATGATCTTTACGAGGCCTTCCAACCCAAACCATTCTGGGATGCTACAACTTAGACTTCAGACTACAGCACATCAGATAGACTGCAATTGTACCAAGCGAAGCACCACAAACTCTAAAAATCCATGTTTTCAGGGAAGCAATCGGATCTGTTACGGCCTGGAGCAGTCAGGGAAGCTCCCAAAAAGCCTCTGCTCCCTTGGAGCACTGACAGGCGCTGCCTTGACCAACACCAACACGGCATCCAAGTGCCCGTGATCCCGCTGGACTCACCCGGAATGGCATCGCTTTGTGCTCTGCTTGCCTGGCTGGGAGCTGGGGTTAAGATGTGATCGTGGCTTTGGGTTACTATGTGCTTGTCACAGAAAAACACCAAAGAGGAAATGCAGAGTGTGACTCAGGATAGCTCCAACAGCTAAGAGGAACCCCACCTGAGCCTTCCCCAGGCTGCTCTGGAGCCTGGGGGAGCTGGGAAGGACCTTGGAGCTGTGTCCGACCCTGGCTGTGACACTCACGGGGCAGTGACAGTTCTGTGTGCTGAGCTCAGAGCAGCCTCTCTGTGACCAGGACTGGTGGGCCTGATCCCAGCATTAGGGTGAGGGGCCCTGGCACAGGTGCTCAGAGAAGCTGTGCCCGCCCCTAGATCCCAGAAGTGTCCAAGCTCAGGCTGGAGGGGGCTTGGAGCAACCTGAGACAGTGGAAGGTGTCCCTGCCCATGGCAGGGGGTGGAACAAGATGAATTTTATGGTCTGTTCCAGCCATAAAGCCATGATTAATGATGGCCATTCCATGATTAATGATGAACACCAGGAATATGAGCAATGGGCCAAGCTGCTGCACCTCCAAACGTGCAAGGGAAGCATATGGAAAATGCTGGCAGCTGCTCTGGAGCAAGACCCAGATGATAAATCTGGAGAAGACCTGCTGGTACCTGCACCTGAGACCCTTCCCATGTGGGCAGCTGTCCATGGAGCTGAGGCAGTGTACTGGACCCTCATTATCCTGTGCTGGGTCCCTCACAAACACGGATCAGGCTGGAGGCTGAGCCCAGGAGCCTTCTCAGCACCCTGCAATGCCCAGGGGCAGCTCAGGGACACTCCTGGGGCAGGAACACAGGCACCATCCGCCACAGCCACACACTCCGGTCTCTCTGCTCCAGAGACATCTTCCCTCTCCTCCCCTCAGCTCCTCCTCCTGTTTGCTGCTGTACAGGCAACTCCTCCAGCAGCAGCACAGCAGCAAAATGTGGCTCTTACTTTCTACATCCTTCAACAGCACTTCTTGGCATTCCCACTGCCCCATCCCTGGTATTATGAGTGAGGGATCCTGGCTGCACACTGTGCTCACAGGACAAGAGCAGACTTGAAAAATAATCTAAGGATGATGTGAAAAAACAAATATTATGAGACTTCTCGGTGCAGAGGACTCGTGCCTCATGCTTGTCTGCAGCTGCAGAGTCAGGATCCCTTGCTCCCTCCTGGGTCTGTGGCCCATGGCAGGCTCCCAGGCAGGAGCCCTCTCTGCATCCCCCTCTCTGCTGGGCTGGACACCTCTGCAGCACCAACTACCACAGCCACAGGGCCACGGCTCCTTATGGACCCTTATCTGATCTAGGAGACAACAATTGCTGGACAGAGGGGGTATGTTCATACCCAAAATCAGAGAGGTTTCATACACGCTGCCTAAATCCCACCACACTCCTGTTCCAGCACTGCCTGCTCCCAGAGGCTCCCAGTCAGCAGAGGGACCTCAGGGGTTATTATGCTGCTCCAGCTAGGGCTCCCTGGTGGAAGACACATTGCTGTTCTGCCAGATCCTTCTCCCAGGACAATCCCTGCCTGGCCCTGTGCTCCCGGGATCCCAGTGGTGGGCTGGGATCAGCTGGCAGGGTTTGGACCCACTCTTGTGGGATTCAGCCCTGCAGCTCTGTCCACATCCCGGCCCTGGTAAGACACTGTCAACCTGTGACCCCTGGCTTTGTCACTCCATCTGTCTCTGTCACCACATCCCTCCTGTCACACCTTTGGAGAAGACACAGGGCTCCTCCTCATCCCTACCTTCTTGATATCACCTTTTTGGTTTCTTGTTTCCTTGCCTTATGGCTTCTCTTTATTTTCTACCTTTTCTGTCCACAGTACCACTCCCAAAATCTTGAAGTTCCCACCAGCATGAATCACAGGTTGCAATGAGCAGCAGAAATGGGGAAAGGTCCTGGGGAATCAGGAATGGAGAGGGGCACAATTCCCACTTGGGAGCTTCATGTAGAAAACAGGAGGAAAAAAGGTGAACCCGAGAGGTCATCTAGCCCACTTTGCTGTCTGAAGGAAGGATCAGCCAGACCTAAAACATTCCTCTGAGACTTGCTCAACCTGTTTTCAAGACCTCCAAAAAGGGAGACTCCTCACTCACTCCAGGACTCCCTTCTCCTTTACATCAGAAAGTGTATTGCAGTGCCTCAGTGGAGTTGGTTTTGCTCCAGCCTGAGCCTATTAATTCTCACTGAATCAACCATGCCCATGGAAAACAGATTATTTGTGGGGTTTTTTTTTTTCCCCTCCCCTAGGAGCCTTTAAACATTTCTATTCCCCTTTCTGTTCACCAAGGAGTCCTGTGGGACAAGGACTAGGAGCCTTTAAACATTTCTATTCCCCTTTCTGTTCACCAAGGAGTCCTGTGGGACAAGGACTAGGAGCCTTTAAACATTTCTATTCCCCTTTCTGTTCACCAAGGAGTCCTGTGGGACAAGGGCTGAAAAAGGACTCAGAGAAAATCCTCAGTTTTCTCTGTAAGGAAACTCAGAGCACTTCCCATGCTTTCTTCATGGGGGGGGAATAAAAAATTTGATCTGATCTGAAGTGGCAGGAGAAATGGTATAACCAACCCATAGGATTGACATGGAAAAGACAGGAAGAGAACAGGACAGGAGAGTGTTCACCAAAGGGCTTGAGAAAAATCCTGGACTGAACTCTTCACTACATTGACCATAATCTCAGAAAAACTGCAGGCAGCAAATACCAAAATGCATTTGAAGGAGTTGAGAGCAATGCAGGGAATGGCAGACTGATAATGCTGACTTTCCAGCCGAAAGAAAAGCCAGGTTAAAAAAGAAAAAGGCTAATGAAGAGAAATAAAGAACTAACAGAGTTTTGGAAAAGGAAAGGGATGGTTCACAGAGCCACAGGGTTCCTCAAAGCAGTCAGTGAGTGTGGGACTAAAGGTAGTTCCATGAATGCCAGACTCTGGTGTCTCTGCTCCTGTTCCTCTGCAAGGCCAAGGGTATGGAAGACAATGGAACATTGTGCAGTACTGCCCAGGCAAAAGGACTTTGGACATGGGCCTGAAGCAACAGAACAAGGGGGAATGGGTTCCCACTGCCAGAGGGCAGGGTTAGATGGGATGTTGGGAAGGAATTGTTCCCTGGGAGGGTGGGCAGGCCCTGGCACAGGGTGCCCAGAGCAGCTGGGGCTGCCCCTGGATCCCTGGGAGTGCCCAAGGCCAGGCTGGATGGGGCTTGGAGCACCCTGAGATGTCCCTGCCCATGGCAGGGGGTGGGATGAGATGGGCTATAAGATCCTTTCCAATCCAAACCATTCCATGGTTCTATGATCTTCAGGACTAAAAAGAGAAGAAAGCGGGGCAGCCCTTACAATGAACTCACCAGGACAGTCCCAAGGCAAACTGTGTTATCCAAATATTCACAAACCTCATGGAAAATGGGAGGGACGGTGAAACGACCGAGCTCTTCAGTAACACATAAAAATCCAAGTTGGTAAATATTAAAACTGTCTAGTAATGGCTCTCATGCTACTGAGTGATGGAGTGATACAAGATATTAAAAAATGAAAATATGAAAAAATATATCCAGGTATTTTACAGAGGGATGAGCTCTAGGTGAGCCATTAATGAACAGGAAAGAGCTTGGAGTCATTGCAGGGAGTTTTATGGAAACTGTTGTTGAATCACCCAAAGCAGTCAAAAAGCAAACAGGCATTACTGTAAAAAACAAATGAAAAATGAAAATCCACTAGATAAAGCTTCAGTGTGTCAACATTTTGACTGTTACAAGGAGTCCTGCTCACTCCATCTCAAACAGAGATTTCTGTACAAGTGATTAAGTGAACAAGAATTCTTCAGCTTACTACAGGTGGGATATGTTAAAGCTACAGAAACTCATTGAAAATATGAAGAATTCCCAGACCAAAACACCAGGAAGAGCTGTTAAATGCAAAGGTGGGGACACCAGCCTGGTTGTAGGCACAGCCTCCTGCAGTCAGGGGGCTGCAGAGGAGTATCCATTGGGATTTGCCTGTGCTCTGCACATTTTGGGGCACACATGGGGTTCTGCACACAGCAGGCAGCACCATGGGCTGCACACTCACCTCCCCACTAGAAGACTTTTGCCAAGAATATTTCATCTAGGAACCAAACTCCAGAATACAGCTGGGATTCATGGTCAGTGGTGCCAGAGAGCCACGATGTTGTCCTTGTCTTTTGAGATTTTCTAAGCCTTCTGATGTTTACATTCTTGTAATGGAGTTTCTCACACACTTTCATGTGAATAATGATTGTTTGTATTCTTCTATGTAGGAGGAGAAGTTTGATGGACTGTTAGTCTGACCAGTGTGGTTGGAAAGGTGGCAATGCCATCCTCCAATCCACTGTCACTTTTGGAGTTCTATAAATGTTGAAGTCTGAAAAATAAAGTGCTCTTTCTGTTCCTGTTGGGATGCTGGAACATCGTGTGTGAGTTGTGTTATTCTTGTGACACAGTCACAAGTCACACCACGACAGCATCTGTGCCCAGAACACCAGCAGAGCCAGCTGCTGCCTTATCTGTGGGACAGTACTGTGACTTCTGTACTGTGTCCCAGCACCAGTTCTCCTTCCCCTCCTCTCGCCAGTATTCCAGCAGGTAGAATCCCATGCAAGACCTTGAGGGAATGCTCACACATGCAGGGCCAGAAGAAGGGTGCAAGGATTTTGTCCAGGACAGCAAGGCCCCCCTACCACAGCTCATGCCAGGACCATTCTCCATCTCATGCCAGGACCATTCTCCACATGCCACTGGCACCACAGCCTCAAGTGGATGAAATGCCTTGTGGAAAAGCTCCTTCACAGATGAGCTACAACCAAAGCAGCAGTGAGGGGATGAGCCAGGGGCCTTGGGCACCACAATGGCACCTTTGGTGACACGGAGCATCTTGGACATTGTCCTGCCACGTCCATGCATCCATGGGAGACATCCACAGCTTCACACAGCTGTCATGTCACTGTCACCCAGCATGAGCTTCTGAGGCAGAATATGGATATTCCTGGATTTGTGGATATGTCTGGCTGAAGACACCTCTTCCCTGCTGGAATTCTGTCAGTGAGCCTCTGAGTTAAGTAAGGTTTATATTCCTTTGTAGGCTTCAAAAGGCAAGTGGAAGTTGTCTCCTACAACCCTCTCCATCTTTGCTGCCAACACTAGCCTAGATGTAAGAATTACTGGGAAAGATCCTCTGCTGGGTCTATGAGGAGATGGAAACAGGGCACCTGAGATAGGATTCCTGTGGGAAGGAGCAGGGCAGATGTCTCAGCTCTAAAAGGCAGATCTGCACCTGCACAGTGCATCTCTCAGAGGTGTCAGAGCACAGGCAGTGTCCCAGCTGCTGGCACCAGGAACACCTTCAGGGATCATGCACAGCTGGGGTGGAACATGCCATGTGCACCTCTCAGTCACTGCAGAATGCTCCTGACAGCAACACTGCCCTGTTGGGACCACCCAGTCACCAGATCCTCCTCTCAGCCTGCCCCAAAGCTCAACATGATAAGAGGTTGGACCCAGCCAGGGATTGGACTCTTCTCCTAGACAAGTGACAGGACAAGAGGAAACAGCTACAGGTTGTGTCCAGGGAGGTTCAGGTTGGACATTAGTAAGAATTTCTTCGTTCAGGTATTAGAAGGGGCTGCCCAGGGAAGTGGTGGAGTTCCTATCCCTGGAGGTGTCCAACGAATGGCACTCAGTGCTCTGGGCTGGGTGACAAGGTGGGGATTGGTCACAGGTTGGACTTGATGCTCTTCGAGGTCTTTTTCAACCTCAGTGATTCTGTGACTCCGTGGATAATACTGTGTGAATGTCTTTACTGCTGTAAGAAAGGCTCTTCCCAGCTTACCTGAACTCTCCAGCTCTACCAGATGAACAGAAGCTACTCTTACCCCAAGACCATTCCACTCTACTCACAGAGACAGCAGCAGGAATGACAGGACACTACCACAGGCACAGGAAATGCTGCCAGGAGGCTGAAACACAGTGACAGCAGAGCTGGAAAGTGCTGTGGGACACTGCTAGAAGGACATGGAAGGATGAGGAGGGACGGGGCAGGGAGATGAAGTGGATTTTAGCCATGAAGAAGATGGAAACGGCTGGCTGGAAAAGAACAGCAGAGTGTTTCAAGAGGCCCAAGGGAAACTTGCCACTTCCATGACTCCTGGGCATGAAGCTCAGCCATCAGGATATGGGGCTTTTTAAATTTACCTGCATAAAGTTTCAAGAGCTGTTATAAGAACAAACACACCTTACCCACATGTGAGTCACAGACAAACATATTCACTGATAACAGATGCATTATTCTTAGAGAGACTCAGGTCCTACCTCAATATGTGAACAGCTCAGACAACCATCCAAGTCCCCTGAAGGAATGGCCAGAGGTGGGAGAGGAGACAAAGGACCTACAAGGTGCCAGTGCAATACTCCTGTGCTTGTGCCCTTACTCATGCTCATGAACTTCACCACCTTTGGCCTGAGTCAATGGTCAGAGCAGGGCCTGAGGGTTTGATACAACAAATCAGTCCCTAATCAAGAAATGACTGGTTTTCCCTCTCCTTTTCATTACCAAGCTGGTGAGCAATGAAGAGCAGTGCTGAACTCAAGAGGGATGTTTATTTGATTACCACACGTGCAGGATTAGACAGTTTAGGAGAAGTCTGGATCTTTTCTGTCACTCTCTGCAACTCCCTGAAAGGACTTCAGAGTCAGGTTGGGATCAGGCCCTGCTCCCAAGGAACAAGGGACAGGACAAGAGGAAATGGCCTCAAACTGTGCCAGGGGAAGGTCAGGTAGGACATCAGGAGGAATTTCTTCCTGGAAAGGGTGATCAGGCCTCGGAAGGGGCTGCCCAGGAAGATGATGAAGTTCTCATCCCTGGGGGTGCCCAAGGAAGGCCTGGACGTGGCACTGAGTGCTCTGGGCTGGTGACCAGATCAGGCACAGGTTGGACTTCATGGTCCTGGAGGGCTTTTCCAACCTAAATGATCCCCATGGGACTGGAGAAAACTCTCAAACACCCCTCACTGACAGCTCTGCTGAAGTTTTCTCTCCTGCAGACAGAGAAGTCCCACATGAGGGAAGCAAGTGTCACTTCCGTTGGCCCAGCCACCATGAGGACTGTATGGACTGGCAAGGAAACCTCTGGCAAAGTTCCATAACAATGTCTGGTTAAACTGTCTCTGTCTGCTCCACACATCCATGTTGGAGCATCAAAGGCAAAGGGAGTTTGGTCAGCCCTGACTCACAGCACTAAATGGAAGTAAAGGCAAGCTGGCCCAAGTCACGGGAGAACAGCTCATGCTCCTCTGCCTCAAGCATTCTGCAGGTAGTCTGGATCCCAAATCCCATGGAGAGCATCCAACCCACGCTGACCTGCTCACCTCAAATACCCAGCCTGTCCCCACTCTGGAGCCATCTCCATCCTTGAAGACCCTCTTTGACACGACCCTCTGTACTGTGCTGGCAGTGGCTGGGAGGTTAAAGCTGTCCCACAGAAGTCACACAGGTCTTGTCCCTCTGCAGCCCTCAAAGCACTGGCAAAGCCCAAGCTGCACGGGCAGCTCTCTCACCTCTCCAAGCACAGAGGTCCCTTGGGAACAGCTCGGGGGTGGCACAAACACATGAGGGCTCCCAGAACTGAAACACCTGAGACAGCTCTGACCCTGAAAGCAGCTCTGCAGTGATTAGCCACACACAGAGACTCACCTGAGCTCAGATCACTTTACTGCAGCCACTGAGTACTTTTCCTCAACCACCAGCTTTTTACAATGGGTTTCAAAATTAAAACCTTGACAACTGATGCCAGAAGGAGCATTCTTTGATCCTCTAGAAAGGAGAAAGCGGATCTAGAAGAGCAAAGACTGACAAGAAAATTCCTTTTGGGGCAAATTAAGCATCAACTTCTTCTGAAGCATCACACATCTCCAGGAGGCCTGAACTGCTCCTGGAAAGAGACCAAAGAGCTCTCCAGAGCTCTTCGGTGGACTAGGAAATTCTCTAAAATTCTCCTGAAGATGAAGCTCAGTAGCATCATTGCCTGGAAATGTCAGGACCCTGACATGGCCCCGAACCAGCACTGCAGCCATTTCTGGAGAAACCAGCAATGGTCATGGGAAGCTTTACCAGTTCACAAGTGAAACGTTTGTTAGGATTGCACATGGAGCTGTTCTCACGAGGGAAAAGCCGCAGCCAGGAGATGGTCTTGGAATGGAGGAGTCACCCCAGAGAAAAGCTGCCGGCAGGAGATGGGTTTGGGGTGGAGGAGCCAGCCCTGCTGAACCTTCCCAGCTGGTGCCGGGGGGAGCGTTGCCTGATCCCTTCCCCCTCCATCTCGCTGGGCTCCACTGCTGAGCCAGGTGCAGAACAAAAGGAAAGCAATGATTTAGTTATTGCTGCAGCGCCGAGGGTTTGAAGGTCAGGCACGCAGCACCCGCTGTACGGCCAGGCCGTGCTGCAGCCCTGCAGCCAGAGCTGCTCCGCAGGGGCCGGCGCTGCGCGGCTCCGGCTCCTGCGCGGGCACATGAAAGGCTTCTCTCTAATGTAATAACTGACGGCCTCTTCAGTGCCGTTTGAACTGTTTACAGACCGAGTTAACGATTACAGGCAATGTGTACCTTGGCTGCTGCCCAAAATTCTTACCCACCCGTCAGATATTATCAAAGAGCCCTTCACTGCTGGTCTGGAGTCCTTCCAAAGCACAGCGCCGAAACGCCGCCGTAAAGGAGGGGCCTTGGGCGCTCTGTCATGAAATCCAAGCTAGAAAGTCACAGATCTGCTCCAGAGAGGTGTCCTGGGATCTGGGCGCCAAGTCACACAGAGACACAGGAAGGCCCGAGGGCCCCCTTTAGCACCCCCCCACCCCACCCCGTGCCCAGGGCCGCACACGGGTGGGCCGTTCCCTGCAGGACATCAGCCACGGCTTTGCTGTGCTGCCTTCCAGGCCTTCACAGAGGACACCACACAATCCACGAACTCTGGCTGTCCAAGTTTCCCTCCCTGCATGAGGTCACTGCCATCCATACCTGGTTCTTTACACATAGCCTGGGTGGTTGGGTTAATGCTGGTGGTTACACAGCTTAAAGCGCCTCCTGCCAAAAGCATTTTTAATACCCTTATGCCTAAGAGTGAGCACAAGAACAAACCAGGTGGTGGGAGATTAGATAAAATCACTTCCATTGTTATTTGTAGATGGAGTAATGCAGGCGCAGGTATAAGGTCTGGCAAGATTTGGGCTCGAAAACAAACCCCAGCTCTCCGGGGCAAATTGCACCAGATCTGGAAATCCCATTGAAATGAAGGGATGAAATAAAGAACTGGCAAGCTGCTCCAATTACAGCAGAGTAACACAGAGCCACATTCAAGCAGCACTGAGGCTGCAGAGCAAACTCTGCTTCCGAGCAGGAAATTCCGCAGCTGCAGAGGAAGGTCCGTCCTACCCACGGTCCTGCACCCACAGCCACCTGGGGAGGCTCAGCGAGTGCAGAAGTTAATCTCTGCATCATGCTTTGCCCTGGAAGGTCCTGTCAGAGACAACTTCCTAAATACAACTAGAAAAAAAAATTAAGATTTCCATTTCAGATAGAAACGTGTCTCATGGCCCAGCAGTCTCCCTCCCCACCAAACTTTAGCCTGTGAAATGTTATTTAATGCTGTTCATGTGCAGACTGTGCCATTGTGGCTTCAAGGTACCACCAAACCATTATTAAAAAAAGTGCTGCTTTAGTCCATCCCAGAGTTCCAAACTCAGCTACACCAGCAGCAGGAACTGATGCATCCCGTGCCTACCAAGAGCCTGCACAGTACTGGTTTGCCATCATCCCAAAGCTTGTGGTGCAAAATGCCAGGTGATAAAACTATGAAACTTCGATTAAAATTTTGCTTCTGTGTTCCTAAAACAAGCTATTTTGTCCTGCACAAAAAAATGCAAACTGGTCTCTTTCACAGGCTGACAAGAGATGGCGTTTCCAAGGGATGCTTTCCAGAGAAGGGCTGATGCCTTCACTCCATGCCAGCCAGTTCTGTCTTGAAATATGTTTTATATCAGCAGGTCTTGGGCACAAGAATAAAGATTGAACAGCTAAAGGAGTAAGTTATTTGCTTTTCAATCTCACTCTGCACCGGCTTCCTGCTGTTTTATTGATCAGATGTAGTTTCCTGTAGTATGGATGAGCAAGTGGTTGGTGGAGGACACGAGTGTCTCTTGTTGGACATTGCTGTATTCCCAGAAGACAGAAATGTAGATGCAAATACATTTGTTGTGATTTGATTCAATGAAACTTGCTGGTACAGTGCAGTACACGACAGAAGTTGGTTCCTCCTACGCTTACTTGCTAAGACATGAGTTCAGGCCCTCTGGGATTTGCAATTCCCTGGCTGCTATCGATGACATCACTGACATCTAAGGAGCTGCAGGAATGCCGAGAATGCAGCTCCAGGCTCCTGGGGATGCTGAGCTCATCTGCTGCTGCAGGAGGCACCAAAGGTGGGGTGCCTGGGTTGCACTCCTGCCTCACTTCCAACCTACACTCACTGCTCTTCCTGAGGCCACACAACAACTGGGCTGCACCAGTTTAAACAGCAGAAGTGAAATTGCTTGAAAATTTCTTTCACTGATGTCTTCAGATGCTGAGCAGAAACAAGAATTTCAGCATAGGCCCAAGGGATCAGACCCAAAACTGACATAACCCTGTGACCTAGGCAGGAACTGATGCCCAGGAAGTTCCACCAGAGCATGACACAGAACTTCTTTCCTGGTCCATGCCTGAGCCCTGAATAGGCTGCCCAGGGAGGGGGTGGAGATATTCCAGACCCATCTGGACACATTCCTGTGCCCTGTGCTCTGGGATGACCCTGCTGAGCAGGGGGGTGGGACCAGATGACCCATGGTGGCCCCTTCCAGCCTGACCATTCTGGGATTCTGGGAATCTGTGACCAGACTATCGCAGGCCAGCAGAGACCACTCAAAGAGTGGTTTTCCAATTGGTGTTCCACTTGGGATACCTTCCCAGCATTACTGGAGTTACTGATCTGGGAGTTGTACCCAGAGCCAGCTGGTGAACAGTCTGAAGGATTTCACAAATACACCTTATTTCCTTTTAGCCCGTTTATACTTGTTCCACAACACTCCCTGCAACTGATCTCAACAAAGGGTTTCAGAGAAGTCCATAAAATACTCTTTCTTGGACTGAAGATAATCTCACAGAAGACTTCCAAGAGTGAACTCTGTCACCATCCTTGCTGCATCCTGGGGGACTCCAGCCACTGAAGATCACAGAATCCCAGAATGGTTTGGGCTTGAAGACCATCTCATTCCACCCCTTGCCATGGGAAGGGACACCTTCCACTAGACCAGGTGGCTCCACAGTGTCACAGACATTCTAAGAGCTGAGCTGGCACACTGGAAGGAGCTTGAAGCAGATAAGCATGAAACTCCTCCCTTAGTATCAGCCTGTTGGGAGCCTCTGGAGACTCCAGCATTCATCACCAAATGGCAAATCTCCATGTGGAGGTTCTTAGGGACAGGGATGACAGAAATCTTGCCCCAAGACTCAAGAAACTGAGTTTCTTGAGCCAAAAATGTGGAGAAATTTCCATTTCCAGGCATCTCTGTTGCCATGTCCAGAGCAGCACAGAGCAGTGAACATGCTGGATGAAGCTCAGGGCAGGAAGTGAAACAACTTCCCTCCTCAACAGAGTGAGATCCAGTGGATGCTCTACCCACTGTCTTCATTCAAGGGCCCCAATAACTTGATCAAACATTCCTTTGAAATGACTGAGCTATACCAGCTGTTTTACTCCAAGGAATGGGAAGGGAGCCACTCACAGCCCATTTGTTTGGGGCAGTGAAAGGAGGTGAGCTGTGACATTATCTCCACTGGAGCATCCAGCCCTTGCCATCCTGGATCTCTGCGAGAGGGGACAGAGGAGAGTAAGTGCTGGGATAATGGGGACATCTGGAGCCACAGTACTTGAGACTAAAGAAGTTCAGAAAGGAGAAAGTCCTCCTGGTTACTGGAGGGAGGTCTCCTGCTCTCATCCCTGGTTCCTGCAGAGGAGACATAATGGATGGAGTCTCCATTGGCACCTGCCAATTCTGCATTTTTCTGCTTTTTTCTTAACAATGACACTGGCCTCTACCAGACAAAACCACTGGGAGAGTCAAGCACTGCCTGAAGCTTCTGCTTTGGCTGCCCAGCACCGAAACTCTACTTTGTTGTGTAAAATGAGCCATGAACATCTTGAGTCCACTCATGCAGACTCTGGTTCCTGGGATCCACTGCCTTTTCTCCTGGTTCTGCAGGGTGGAGGTGATTGTTGCAATCACAGATTCTCCTTCTCTATCTGCTGCTTTTCATCTTGTGGTGCTCCCACTCCCATGGCAGGATGGCTGAGGCAGGTTTACTGCACAAAGTAAAGGGGGAAGAGTTTTTCGGTGTGGTACCTCACCCCTCTGTGCCATAAAACCTCCACACACTTGCCCTGATGGCCTGGGAAAATAGCAGGTGCCCATGTCGCAGGGAAGGAGAGAGTTTGTTGTGCTGGATCCCATGTCCAGAGCCACGCCAGGTCCACACAACGTGGATTTGCAGCTCTTTGCAGAGAGCACACTCTTTCTACAGCTGTGCCTTGCTGGCACCACGGGGAACCTGCTGGTGTCTGCTCACAACACTGCAAACTCTGCAAGGGACAATTCTGCGTTACAGCTCAGTTGATTTCTCCCCTGGTCCAATGCAGTTGCTTTCCTCAGCAATATTCCCAAAAGTCACACCAAACAATGCACATTTACACTGCCCAGTACACTGAGCCCTTGGTTCCCTCATGCGACTGGCATCCCTGTCACAGGGGAAGGACAAAAAGCCATTGTAGCCAAAACCTTAAGAGTCCCAATGGTTTCTGTGGTATTCGGAATCAGTGCAGCACTTGAGAACACAGGGATAAATCATTAACAAGTCATTATTGTTCACAGGTATTTTTGGCAGGAAACCACTGAGGTCAACTTGGACAAACTGCTGTGGGGTAGTGGGGGTGGCACTTTTCCTGCAGGAGCATTCAAACCCTCCTCTAATACCAAAAAATAGGCTGGAAGTGACCTTCCTTGCTGAATGTAATCCAGACACAGAGCAGCACAACCCCTCCTTCCCACTCTTCTCGCCCAGAGCTCTCTCCCAGCTCCGTGATCAATCCCTCACCTCTCCCCCCCAGCGCTGCTCATCGCAGCTCCCCTCGCAGCAGGGGCAGCCCCACAGCCCGACAGCCCAAGCACCACTGCTCATGCACCCACCCCAGGATCTCCCAGCTCCCACCAATCACTTTTGCTGCTGGGAGTGGGGAATTCCCAAACACTGCTGCTTCTCCCAGAGATCTGTCCAGGGATGGCTGCTTCTCATGCTTTGGAAACCTACAAAGATGCTGCTTCTGTACAACTGTACCAAATCCCCTCATCCCCAAACAAACTCATCAGCTCGGTGGGCAAAGGGACAGATGAATCCACATGCCATCTGCTCCCCAGGCTATCAGTGCTGGCAGCAAACACTGAGAGCCATCTCCATGGTTAATATCCTGGAGGCTGATCCATCCTCACACCTCCCAGTGCCATCAGACACTCCAGCTTCCATGGAAAACTATTCTTTCTTGCTGTCATCCAGCTTCCTGCTCAGTGGCCAGCTGACCACCGACCCCACTGCTATTTAGTTACTATAAATCAAGTGCCACAGGACACTTCCAGAGCACCATGATGTGGCAATTCCTCCAAATATGGAGATGTGGTTGGTTTAGAATTAAGTAACCAAACAATTTGGATACAAACAGCTTAAAGGCTGTGGTGTGTCGGTCAGTGTGAGCTCCTGCCTGAGAGATACAAAACTAACATGGGGCTCCTTCTACAGCCCTAAAATATCTTCCAGAAGTTGCCACGGAGTCAGCTCAGCTGCTCAGACAGTTTAGTGCCCAGCTAGTGTGGGATGGTTTGGTGGTGAATTTTTTTTTACTAAGAAAAAGTACTTTCAACTTCGACATTTAAAAATCGCCTTTTGTAAGCACAAATTTTTTTTTTCCACATTCACTGGCTTCTGAACACATTCATGGAAGCCAAGAAAACCAGTCAGGTAACTGAGTCCAGCTCCTGAGGCAGCCCATGTTTCCATCTTTCTCTAAAAAATATTGACTCCACAATTGCAGACCCAGGCAAGGACATTTGTACAGCAAAGGGACACAACAGCTGCTTTCCAAAAGCCTGAGGCATGGTCAGATAATTCAAAACAGTTCTTCTGCCCAGCCTAACCTGAGAAGGTTCACAACAGGGCTGACATCAAGTAGGGTTTAATAGGACTTTTTTTTTCCCTGGAATGGTAACAAACCACGCTCAAAGAAAATCCTTCTGAGTTTGACATGGTCATATTGGCTGAGATACAGCCTGAGCTACAACCAGCATTTCAAGGACCTTCATGCCATGGAGAACCCAACAGTCTTTAAATCCAGCCAGAAAAGTTGCAGGAGTAGAAGTCTTCTCAGCCTACCATGGCACACACAGGAGATCCCCCAATGCTTTCTTTCCAGGGATTATTCCTTTCCTTTGCGTTTCATTTTGTCCAATTGCTCCCTTTCCCAGAGATGCACCCAAGAGTTTCACTGGCTCCGGAGTGTCCCTAAAATTCTTCTACCCCATCCCAGCTGGGCTGTGGCACTGTCTGCTCTCCTCTTCTTCCACAACCTCCAGGCTCCATTTCCCTGGTCCTTCAAAACCCCTTTCATAGCCCAGAACTGGGGATGAACATCAAGTTGATTACAAAACAATTTCTTTTGTTGATAGAAAATTCTTTGCAGGGCGTGAACAGCAGGAGAAAGAAAGGACTCCTCTGAACTGCGAGCTGGCTGGAAACCCCCGGAGGGCAAGAATCCGATCCCTCCTTTGAGGAGCAGGGCCTGTCTGTACAGGCTGCAGGAGCAGGAGAGCTCTGTGTGTGCAGCTCCAACAACACTCACCAGCCCCTGCCTTGCCTTGCTCAGGACCAGCCCCCAGCTCATGCACGGGAAATGGCCCCGCTCCTCCCATTAGCACCCCTGGACAGACCTTGTCCTCCTCACCCCACTAATGCCCTCCTTCAGAGCCAAACCTCTTCCACACACCCACCTGCCTCACGTGCCCTTCAGCAGCCCCATCATCCACCCAAACCCAAATCCTTCTCTCCTGCTGCTCAGAACCACCCTGTGCATCCTTCAGAGATGCTCAGGAAGAAGAAATCCTCCAAGCAACAATGCCAGATCTTGGCAGGAACATCCATCCACCTATTATTTATATTTACCAATACCCCACCAAGTCCTCTGCCCTGGATGCAGCCATTCTGCAGATGCCATAGCAACACTTTTAAAAAGACATCCTGAGGATGGACACAACATGTTCCTTAGGAGCAAGGAATCTGCTTATCAACACTGAGTTTGAGAAGCCATGTCCACAGATTTTCCAGCCCTAGGAAGAAACATCCTTCCTTGGGCAGCCAGTCCTGCTCTGGATCAGCCCCATCTGCTTCCCAAGAGGACCAAAGTCCTTCAAAGTCCTTTAGATTCAGTAAAATAACAAATACATAAAAACCAACAACAACAACAACAACAA
>VZRH01001299.1:88646-112445 GCA_013397555.1 Urocynchramus pylzowi | reverse complement strand
AAAAAAAAAAAAACAAAAACAAAAAAACAAAAAAAAAAACAAAAAAAAACCAACCAAACCCCAAATCAAAAAACACCAACAATACAGAATAGTCTAAAATTCCCCTGACAGTCTCTGCATCCTAGTACAGGTAATACCACAGGCTCACCAGCATCTCCAGACTCAGCTGTGCCATCCTGAGCAGTCCAACTGGGGCAGATCCATTCCAGCACCGTTTGTGTCCCACATGCAGGAAAACGTGTGGGTGTGCTGGTTATCCTTATGTTTCCTTTCTCCCTCTGCTCCCACCACACAGCTTTCTCAGCCTCTCATGCAGTGCTTCCACTACTGATATTTATATTAAATATACAAAGGGTTGCTCCCAGTGCTTAGTGCCAGCATGTGAGCAGGGATGAAGGCAAAGTCAGTGCAACTGGGGAAGGGAGGAGGGAGATGAGACTCCCTGTTCCTGGACCTCAGCATTGCCTATGAATGTGTGCTGCAGTTCCCTTTATCCCACAGAATCCTGGAGCCCGCCAGGCTGGAAGGGAGCACAGAGGGTCCCTGGTGCCCCCTCCCAGCTCAGGCAGGGCCATCCCAGAGCACAGGGCACAGGATTGTGTGCAGAGGGCTCTGCAGGATCCCCGCCGAGGGAGACTCCAGCCCCTCCCTGGGCAGCGTGGTCAGGGCTGGGCACTGCCCAGGGCAGAAGTTCTGCCTCCTGTGCAGGGGCAGCTCCTGGGCTCAGGCCCTGCCCATGGCTCTGGTGCCACTGCTGGGCCCTGGAGCAGAGCCTGGGCCCTGCTCTGCCCCTCCCTGCAGATATCTGAGGAGTTTCAACTGGAGCCCAGAACAGAGAACTACTGCCAAAAGAGCAAAACCATTTTGGGAGACTTCCCTGGAGTGATGTGGGGCTGCTACCTGGGATCTCAGTCCCTGAAATCAGAGATCAAGACTTCAGGAAATGCTTGAGAAGGGGCTCAGCTCAGGTGGATCCCAGAACATACACTTTCCTTCAAAAGAGAAAGAGCCCCTTGGGTACCTCCTAAGAGGAGTATGGGGTTACTACCTGGGATCTCAGCTCCCAAGATGAGATGTGAAAAGACTCCTGGAGATGCCTGGAAGACTCCTGGTGCATCCTGGAAGATGAGGTTTCCATGAAAGGAGAAAAATAATTTCAGATTACTTCCTTGGAGGAGTCTGGGACTGCTACTGAGGCTATCCAGTACCTAAATCAGAGATGAAAAGACTCTGGGAGATGGTACCTGGGATATCAGCTGCCTGGAGGAGATACGAAAAGACTCCAGGAGATGCCTGGGAGGTGTCTCAGGTAGATGCAGATTCCACAAAAAGAGGAAAATCATCTCAGCAAGCTTCCCTTGAGTAGTCTGGGGTTGCTACCTGGGATTTCAGGTCCTGAAATCAAGAGATCAGGACTCCAGGAATGCTACCACCTTGTCATCTTTGAATTACGGTGGCAACATGGTCCTCAACAAGGCTGGGCAAGAATTTCCACAGCTGCTGTCTGGCTGATTTGGGTGGCAGCCCCTGGCTTGGGGCTCTGCTCATCCCAGCACCCTCCAGCCCACCCAACCAATACAGACAGCTCTGGGGGAGATTTTTCATTCTCAGCCTTTTCTGCCATTCCCATCCTTTCTGGAAGAAGCACCTGTGCTTGTCCCAGCTCCCCTGCCACAGCGATGGATGCCCTGGAACCAGTGCAGCTTCCAGCTACCCAGGGTCCTGCTCCAAACCCAGGGTGGGGAGGACACAGGGATGTCTATCCCTCTCTCCCCACTGCACCCCAGATGAAGAAACTCCTGCTTGATTCTCGCCCTCCTGACTTTGCTCTAAAGGTCACCTGGCTCCTCCACTGCCACTCACACCCTCCTTGGGCTGTCAGGACGTGAGGGGTCCAGCAGGGAATGGAAGGGAAAGTCTGCTCAGGGGAGCTCAGCTAAAGTCTGATTAGGACTGTGACGGAAGCTGAGAAGAAAGTGAAGGGTGTGGAAAAATAGGGAGGAGAAGGATTGTTTTGGAGGAGAATAGGTCCAGAGCTCTGGGCAGTTTCATTAGAGGAATATTAAGTAAATGAGTCAGAGCTTGTGGTGCCTGAGGCTCGGGAAAGCTGCTGCTGGAGTGAAGGATGGCAAGGGAAGATGAGGATCGTGGCGTGCTGTCTGTGAGCGAGATCCAACCAGGACACAACAAGAGGAAACTTGTTGCCTGCTCAGACTTTGATGAACATTTGCAGAGATCAAGCACTGCAGATGTTCCATCGCTGCCTCCCTCTGTGCACGGTTCCAGCTCCGGACCAGGCACTCCATGGAGCCTTTCCCAATCCACTGTGCTTCCTGAGGCACTGGAGCTCTGAGTGCCCCACTCCAGCAGCACCCCCCCCACCACACTGATCCCTCGGGTCTCTAAAGTCATTTTGCAAGTCAGGTTTTATGTATTCATAGCTGGTATCTGGGGATAAAATTTGTCTCTTAATTCCTGCACCTAAAAACCAGAGTACTCCACTAATACCACATGCAAGAATGCTCTGAGTATCAATAATCCCTGCAAGTGTTCCAGGCCAGGCTGGACAGGGCTTGGAGCAACCTGGGTAGTGGAAGATGTCCCTTCCCATGGCAGGGGTTGGAACTGGATGATCTTCAAGGTTCCTCCCAAACCAAACCTTTCTGGTTTGATAGATAAATGTATATCACGTATGCGTAAATGTATATGTACATATGTGCGTGTATATATAGCTATATGTGTACATATATACAGATATACATCTCTATGTATAAATATATATAAATATTTACCTGTAGTGCAAACACAAAACCCAAGCCTGAAGTTAAGATGGGTAAAACAAATTGACTACTTTCAAATTACAAAGTTAATTTCATAAGCACCTGGGAAATTCAAGGCAAAGAAGTTAATTCAGATGTTGTTGTGATAACAGAGATACAGGAATAATACAGTGGGCTGCACTAAAATATATTTAATTGCATGAAATAGTTTCAAAAATCTATAGGTTGAAATTCCACGCCAGTATGGAAAAGAAATATCAAAGCTACCAACTGATGATCTCTCTGTGGTGATCCCAGAAACCAGGAAAGGCAAAAGCAAGTGAGGGAGGTAACAGAAGTAGAAAAGCACAGTATTAACCACAGAATCCCAGAATCACTGGGGTTGGAAAAGATTTTCAAGACCACTGAGTCCAAGCTGTGCCCAATCCCTGCCTTGTCCCCAGCCCAGAGCGCTGAGTGCCACGTCCAGCCCTTCCTTGCACACCTCCAGGGATGGGGACTCCAAACCTCCCTGGGCAGCTCATAATTAATGGGTGACTTCAATCATCTCCATACCAGCAGGGCAAATGTTGTATTGAAGTCTGATCAAAAGACAGATTTTGGTATCTTTATCAACATCTTTATGGAAAAGTTTGGAGCAACCTCCAAAGTAGGTGCAATCCTGGATAGTGCACAGGGAGGTTGGTTGATGACAGATGATTTCTCTAATAGTGCCCATTATATATTCAAATCCCCCTATTCGTAGGAAAGGAAAATAAATAAATAAATAAATAAACCATTCTCAAACACTAGAAGTCTAAGAATAAGAAAAGTAGTTGGAAAAACATTTTAGAAAGCAAATTAAAAGGCAAAATAGTTTTGGGTTATACAAAAAATATTGAAAGATTTCCTGCTGGAGGCTTGGAGTAAATTTACACCATTGAGTCCAAAACCCCAAAAGTGAATAATAAAGGAAAGGAGAAGACCAGAAAGAAAAGGAAACCTTTGAAAAGTGGAACTTGACTCCAAAGGATGAGAACAGCAAAGACTGTAATTCTGGCAAGTTAAGGAGACTGGCCAAAAGAGAAAAACATGCCAGGGGCTCCCATACAAACAATAAAGTCTTTTTCAACACATTAGAAGCACAACGTCTATTAGTGAGTCTCTGTGGCCAACAAATAACTCAGGGAATGAAAGATGCACTCAAAAAATATTTGCAAAAAAAACTACATAAATTGTTTGCATCACGGGGCACCACGGAGGGAGTCAGGAAGTTCCCATGCAGAGCATTTCAGCATGGTCATAAATCACTTGGGAAAGGGTAAATTAATGAGGTGACAAAATTTGCAGATGAAATAGGTTTTTTTGAGTTATCCACATCTCAAAATCCAAATTATCCAATCTCTGACTGATTGGGAAGACTTGCATGAAGGATATCAGGCTACCCAGTGGATGGTTTATTGAGCAACACAATACCAACAGCTCCCACCTCCTCCCATGCTACTGGCCACACATTCCCCACTGCTCACCCCATCCTTGACTCCTCCATGAGCTCATTCAGCTCATGAAAACATCAGAAAATGAACCCAAGTAAAATTGAGCATTTGCTGCATTTCCCAAAACCTGGACAGGTTTGGGAAAGGGTCTCACAAGGCCTGGGGTCACGGCATGTGAGGGATGAATTACAGCACAGAAAGGAGGAGATGGGAAAGCAGTAGTTAGGGAAAAAGAAGAGCAAGTCCTCTTCAGCAAGGAGTTGGGATCAGCCCTGTGTGCATCTGCTGCTGAAATGGCTCTGGGCTGGCAGAGGGGAAATTTAGTACCAGTGAGGACAAAGAGATGTGCCTGTGAACAATCATTTGAGCTGTAAAGACAAGGATATAGACTTTAAAATAGCTCATTAAACTCAGGAGAGATCCTGGAATTACTCTGGAACACTTCCTGAAAGCATCATATTGTTGGTGGGCATTGTATCTATTATTTATATATATATATATATATATATATATATATATATTCCTGCCCTACCCAATAAAGCAGATAAAGTTAGGAATTTATGGGGAAAAAGACTGGGAAATGCTGTCCATGGCACACTTACAGCCCAACAGGCCATTTGGTAATGGTGACTTTATCTCAGCATGGGAAAATCTGAAAAAGGGCACAGGTAGCAAAAATAGGCAGGTAGCAAAAAGGTGGGAAATTTGTGGGTAAGAGGAGCCCAGGATGCTCCACCCAGAAGAGGATGGTGCCTTGTAAAGTTGTGAACACTGGAGAGGCAGATTAATTATTCACTATTCTTCATAATGCAAAGAAGAAGGTGTCATCACCTCAAACCAAGGAAAAGGTGTAAAATAAACAAGAAGAATTCCTCTCACAGGTTCAGAGTGACAATCTCTGCTGACAGATGATGTGGAGATAAAAAAGATCCAGATAATCATGGAGCAAGATCCATTCCAGATAACAATCCTGTCTGTCATTTCCAGCCTGGATGACCCCAGAGCTCCTGATGCTGGGATTTTGGGAGGATGGACCAACCTTGATCTTTTTCTCCTACTGGGCTTTCTCTTCTGACTCCAAGCACCTGCTGTGTTCACTGTGACCATGTGCAGCTCAAACCTGCTGAGCTGTTTTGCCCCATCTCCCTTTAGAGACAACCCCAGACCCCCTGGGCCCTTGCATGGTTCATCTGCCCTGTGACAGACACCCACACTGTGTTCAGACACCCACACTGTGTTCAAGCAGTTGACTCAAGAAGTCCAAGTCCTTTCCAATGACTTTCCACCAAAGAGGTAAAACTCCTCTGCACAAAAAACAACCTTTTTGAGATGTTAAGTCTAACAGTAGGGATTGGATTCCCTGAAGAAAAAAGCATCATCTCAGATCTTACTTTTCACTTCTAGGTAAATCGAATATTTTTCTTACTTCTAAGTAAAGGTACCTTTGGCTTCATCTTCTCCAGTAAAAGTAAGAAAACTGTTATTTTAAAACGAGCAAAGCAAGTCTCTTGTCTGTACAAAAATCCTGACTCTAAGGAGAATAGAACAGGATAGAACAACTTATGGAAGCAGGAACCTCAGAGCACTGCTGGGAGAGGTTCAACACTATCTAATATCATGGAATCCCAAAATGCCAGAATGGTTTGGATTGGAGGGACCTTAAAGCTCATCCTGTTCCAACTTGCTGCCATGGACAGGGACACCTTCCACCATCCCAGGCTGCTCCAAGCCCCGTCCAGCCTGGCCATGGACACTTCCAGGGATCCAGGGGCAGCCACAACTTCTCTGGACACTGTGCCAGGGCCTCATCACCATCAGGGAACAATTCCTTCCCCATATCCCATGCAGCCCTGCCCTCTGGCACTGGGCAGCCATTCCCCCTTGTCCTGTCACTCCAGGCCTTTCTAAATAGTCTCTCCATCTGCCTTGTCAGCTCCCTTCAGGTGCTGGAAGGCCACAATTAGGTCACACTGGAGCCTTCTCTTCTCTTGGCTGAAATATCCCAATTGATTACTGTTGGTTTATTATTGCTGGGAAAAAAAAAAAAAAAAAAAAAAAAAAAAAAAAGGCAGCAGAGCTGATACAGAATTAAACTTTTGGCTCGGGTTTTCATACTTCCTTTAAACCTGGCTCCAGGCTTTGACGTCAAGTAACTAAGCTGATCAGGCAGTTTAGCAAGGCTCAGTTTATTATGGGTATCTCTGGGGGAGGCTCCTCAAGAGAGGCAGCGTGGTCACTCTCCTGCTGTCCCTGGATTGGATTGGCTCAGCTCAGCCTCACTCACCTCCCTCTGCAGCATGCCTGTGAGGCCCCTGGACACCTCGGGGTGTGAAGATGTACACAACAATCTGTGTCTGCTTGGCTCCAGGCAGGATCACACTGATACAAACACTGACCCAGAACTGTCCCAGTAAGACCAAAACAATATTGCCAGGCAAGAAGGAGAAAAAGCATTATCTACTTGACTTTTGTTCAGTTATCTGAATTTACAACCTTGATTTCTCATTTGAGCCTGAACTTCCTGTCAATCGCAGGTAAAAGTACATTGCATTCCCATGTTCCTGCAAGGCAGCCATCCCCCTGCTTCCTGAGGAGACTGCATCAGTTATCCAGGATTTTTATCAAGCAAGATCATGAATGTGAGCTCTGAGGATGCAGAATAGGCCTGAACACTTGCTCAGCTCCTTTTAAGAGAACACATCACATCTGGCTTCAAGAGAGAGAGTTGTTTCCTTATTTCTTTGATGTAGAACCTCAATTATTGTGTTTTTGTTACAAATCGCTTTATGGTCTGAATCTTACATATACTCAAACTCATGTCTTTTTCTTTATTGCTTTGCAGCACGTCTGAACAGTGGCAAACACTGAGTTGATAACAACTGGATGGAATTTTTGGGGGGCTAAATGATTTCAGTGAAAGAACTTTGAAAACCTGAAAGAAGCTCAATTCCCACATTGGTGGCTGATGATGTCAAATTTCCAGGCATCTGGTCAGCAGCTCTGTTTACAAGGGCTGTGTCTTTGGGGAGGGAGTTGAGAGAAATAAGTGGGGTTTTTTTGTTCTATTTGCTGCTCTGAGGAGCTTTTAATGAATTACCTGAGATGATAATATGATTAAGTGAAGGCTCTATCTGCTGGGGTACACTGGCTGTGCACAGAGGTCTTGATACCTGAACAGAAGAGCACAGGAAATGGGTCACTAGAGAAGGCAATTACTGAAATGTAGGGAAAATACGGAGAGATGCTTATCTTGTTAAAACATGGTTGGAAACAAAGCAAAACAAACCAGTGAAGCTCAGAGAAACCCCAAAGATATCAGCTTACAGGTACAGTCTGAGTGGAAATGGCAGATACATTTTCCCTGTAAACATAGTTGAAAGACAGTTCAATTCCTGAATATACTCTGAATTCTGACAAAACACAACTGAGTATCCAAATTTAAAGATGAAAAAGAAATTACTTTGAAACTCAGAGATCTCCCCCTCCACCAGTGCTCACTGGGTGATCACTGAACTGGGCTTTGCATAAGAGGAAAAATTCTACAGAAACATCTGATAAACAGAATGTTCCAGTTCATTTTTTACTCCAAGATGTTTCATTTCTCATTTGGACAGAGAGAAGGGAATTTGGTAGAGATTTGCTTAATGAATAATTCAGCTACATGCAACAGTCAGGCTTCAAACATTTCTGTGAGCAAGACTCTACACACTGAAGTTTCCACAGGTGAAGAATAAATCAGAAATGCACTTGAGATGCTCATACATTGTTCTGTCCTCTTTACCCTACTCTAATCAATTAAGTTTAATCATTTAATAACTACCTATTTAACTGGAAAAGTCAATCAAATGGAGGAACTTAGATTAGTTCTTTGTGGCAATCTCACTGCAGATAACAAACACCAAGTCCTGGACCATTATAAATAATGTCAAAAACAAGGCTTGCCACCAGCTCTGATGTCCTCCACATGAGAAATGCACATTTTAGTGTGAACATACACAGTCTCAGACACCAATATAATCCAAGAACGAAGAGCTCAAAATACAGAGGATGAGGGACTTGCACTCATGAAAGCACCGACTCTGAAAACAACCAAAGGTCAATGAAAGGACAATATCATGATGAAATAACAAATTAACATAGGCTGCCAGACTGATATCATGGTCAAAAGGTCAGATGTGAACCTCTGGGTACAATTCAGATGGAGGAGATCGAAGATCACAGGAATTGCCAGACTGGATTAAAGGAAATCTGTAACAAACACCCAAACTGTGGACTGGTTTGCACGGCCATGAGGCAGCCAAACCATCACTGACCTCTCCAAGCAATGTGACCTCTCCACCAGGACACAGACAAGCTACAATTCAATACAAAATTGTCCTTCAAATCTGTGCTAACATAAACACATTAAAAAAAAAAAAAGATCCTCAAAGCTCTTAAAATTCAGCAGCTTTCACCTCGGTCCCACAGGATTTTTCAGGGAAGCAAAGGAGTACTCCCAAAACACCCAGAGTTCTCCAGCCTATCTCCTTAAGCCCATGTTCACACAGATGCTTACCTAGAGTTTAGAAGGTATTAAAAATCTCTTGAAGTTCTCAACACAGTCAACAGAATTAAACAAACACAAGGAAGTTTGTCTTCATGGAAACATCAGCCTTACTCCCTGCATTCATCTTCTTTGCTTAAAGCACTATGGCCACCCAAAACCACCACCAGTTTCATTCCACCTTTTTTCCCCCTCACTTCAGAAGTCATGGCACAAGGGTCCCAGTCCTGCCATGGAAGAAGGAAAATGTATCCAACATTAAGCAGTGTTCTTTGGGATGCAGACTTCCATGTGTATGTGTTCAGAATGGGAAGCAGAGACAGACTCCCCATTGTGGGCTGACAATTCACCCCAAGAACAAAACTGCAGTGGAAGCAGGGAGACTAGTAGTTCATTTGGATTTGTGCATCTCCAAACAACCCAATTACTATCCCTTTATCTCCTTTTCTCCTCTAAACGACAATCCACATACACATTCAGGAGGCAACTCCATGCACTAATTCTCTCTCCACCGATGGGACATCTCAAGCACTTTCAGAGTAGTCTGCAAGTCACAGTCTGCCTAATTGGGTAGCATTCCTGAGAGCACCAGCAATGGTATAGAGTTTCATGGAACTCCACAGCCATGCAGACACCAGGAATGGAGCCATCCTCTGGAGAGGCCACTGAACAACTTGACCTTTGATGGACTTTACTGATGGCTGGAGGCACAACACTTGGGCAGTATCACAACATCTCCTGATCCAGTATGTCATGCAATTATCAGTATCACTGCACCTCTTTATCTCCCAGCTCATGATACAAATGGACAGAGGCCTCCTGCGGGGTTTGGTCCTGGGCAGACAGAAGGGGATGTTCTGCTTGACATCAGTGTCTGAGAAACAAAGTTCTCTGTCCGTGAAGGTCTGGGGATCACTGGGGGGAAAAGAAGGGCTATTTTCTGACTCCAGCAAAACCCAGGTATGACCTCAGGAAAACACATAACAAACCTTATCTGGGAAGGGAACCAGAGATCCTGGATGTCAAAAATTTAGCACAGGGTCCTTCTCACCCTCTGGCAGAACTTTGTGCTGCCATGGAAGTTACATTTAGGAACACAGTTAGAATAACAAACAAGCTGCCACAGCTCTGTGGTGTCTGGATGGTGAGATTCTGCTTAAGATCTCATTCTGGGGTAGAAGTCAACACTCTTTTACCAAAGCTTCCTACAGAATTTTAGGACCATAGAGTTAAAAGTGAAAATCCCTCAGATGGACAGAAATAGTTGCCCAGGTGTCTGCATTGGTATGATCTGTACATCACAGCTCACCAGGCCCAGTGGACCACCCAGGACCACTGAAACACAGCAGGGATGAGAGGTCAAGGAAAGAGAAGCTGCTTCTAATAACCATCAAAATCTGGAGGGGAGAGTTCAGAGGACAGACTGGAGCAAATGTCTTGTCTTCTGTTCGAGTCAGGCTGGGAGAACAGGCAAGATGCTCCAGTCCCTCTGGCTTTAACTTTCCCTTAGCCTGTCCCAGGCAGACCGAAGCCTGCAGAATCACCATCTGGTCTTATCTTGAGCTCGGCTTTTGGGGAAGAAGGATTAGACAGATGTTAATTAATCCTTCAGGCTGCAAAATCAAGAATGTAATACCAGGATTCTAAGAAACAGGTTGGCCTGTATGCAGTGGGGCCAGGACTCGTTGGCACCTGAAGAAATGGATTTTGCAAAGCCCCCTGCTTCTGCAAGCTGTCCTTTGGGACATTGTCCCACATTTCCCACTTGTGGTCTGTCAGTTAAAACATCTTTTGGCCCCTGGAACAGCCAAAATTCCCAGTGCTGGGCACCATCAAGCACGCTGCATTCCCTGGCTCCACAGCTTGAGACAGAAACTACAAGACCTTGAAATACCTTCTTTGACATTAGCTGAACAAGAAGACCTAAAAATGCAAATCATAGAAACATAGAAGTATTTAGGTTGGGAAAGCCCTCTGGGATCATCAAGTGCAACCATTCCCCCAGCACTGCCAAGGCCACCACTGTCCCATGTCCCCAGGTACCACATCTGCAGGGCTGTTCAAACCTTCTAGGGCTGGGGACTCCGCCACTGGCCTGAGCAGCCTCTGCCAGTGCCTGACCAATGTTTCAATGAATAAATTTCCCCCAAAATCCAATCCAAAATGGCATGGTTGGAGAGGGCTTGAATCTTATTTTTGACCTCCCAGTTGGGGTAAGAATTTATGTCCCAGAAGTAGTTATCTGATTTATTTATCCGATACCTCTAAATAAAATATATCTTTCTAAAATGCACAAAGTATTTATGGCCATTCAGGGCAAATGTAGGGGCTTCATTAAAATAGCAGTGTAGAGTAATTCAGCTTATTGCCATAGGATTACAGCTGGGGTTTTTTCCCCAGTAGTATGATGTCTCAGTCCTATTTGTTTCAAGATAAATGTTTATGGTTGCAATTGATGATTTTAAAGATCTTTTTCAACTTAAATGATTCTATGATTCCACATCTACTGGTTTTCTTGGTGATGAAGTATCTGATGTTTGCAGGTTACCTTGATTCATTCCCTAGGCAAGGAATGGGGAGTATGCCAACAGACCTTCAGAAAATATATATTCTCTAATAAGTAGAGAAACTCTTATTTCAAATGCAGGGATATCTGACTGTTATTGAGATACAGCTCTTAGAAAGAGAAGATAACTGCTGAGAGCATGTGCTGTACCCAAACTCTCTGGAAGGTATCAAAGATCCAGGTTCTGCTGCTTGAGATACACACACAGAGTTATTATCCATCAGTGGAACATGAGGAAATCAAGAATGATGAGGGTGACAAAGAATAAAAATGCTATGTTCAGTAAAGCTGGATAAGACTTGGAGCAACCTGGTCTAGTGGAAGCTGTCCCTGTCCATGGCAGGGGGTTGGAACAAGATGATATTTAAGGTCCCTTCTGACCCAGGCTATTCCAAGTTTCCATGATATGAAGGCCAAAGTGCCAAGGGCTACAAACGCTGATTAACAGCACCATGAAACTGAAAGCCATGTTGTGAGATTTTCAATATTTGAACCTAAGGAACCTTGCAGTGCCTTCTATGTGAAAGAGCTGAGCTTCATCTCAGTGATGGAGAATGAAGGAGTTACTTAGGCAATTTTTCTTCCCAGACTTGCTGAAAAGAGCAGAGGGGGGCTCAAAGGGCTGGTGCTGAGGGCGATGGGGCTTGAAATTGAAGGTTTCTGCAGGAGAGGAGAATGCAAGGGTGGATTTGGACCAAAGGTCCATGCAGCCCAGCATCTTTGCCTTGATAGTTGCCAACAGTGGATTTCTGAAGGAGAAGTAAGACAGGACAAGCTTGTAGGGCTTCTGTCCCAGGCATTCTCCAAGCCTCCAACATTTTGTAGACTCCCAGAGGCAAAGCTGGGACCTGTTACTTCATAGCCATTGATGGAGCCTTCTCCCATTCATTAGTTCCAGTGGTTTTTGAACCTCTGTAAACTTTCAGCATCACAGCAGTTCCTGCAGCAAGGGATTGTACATGTTAATTGTACAGTTAGTGAAGAGCACTTCCCTTTGAACCTGATTCTTTGTAGTCTCATGTGATGCCCCATTATTTTCATACGAAGAGAAACTAACAGTCAATCCCTACTCATGACTCTCTGGATCTTCTCCGTATCACCCTTCGGCTGCCTCTTTTCCAGCCAGAAGAGAGTTAGTCCAGTTTGTTTTTCTTTGGATAAAATACATCTTATGCTTTCTTTCATCCTTATGTTTTTCTCCAAACATCTTCCAACACAGCTACTGCTTTTTTAGAGCTGTGGGGAACAGAACTTCACACAGGATTCAACATCTGGATGTACCTGGGATTTCCACAGGAGATCAGAGAGACTCTCTGGCTTATTTTCTCATTTTCATTGCTAATGTTCCCTGTGTCTTCATGACAACCACCACACACCAAGCTGACACTTGCATGGACCAGTCTGTTAAAATCACAAGACACAGTTGTGGCAATGGGCAAATTAGAGCTCATCACCTGAATGTAAAGAAATGACTGATTCTCCATGTTCTCCTGAAGTATTTGGTCTCATAAGGTCATGCAATGATTCACAGATGAACCTTGTCTTCATTACTTCTAATTGGATCATGTATTGGAAAGTTCTAGAACATTACCAAGCATTTCCGTTTCCACGTGCTCATCAACACTTGGGAGAGCACAGCCACAGCACACACAGCTGTAGCCATGGGCTCCTTCCAAAGGGGAAGTCTGCCAGGTATTCCTTCCACCTGCTTCTTACCTTCCAATAATTATTTATCCAGAAGCCTCCTTCTTAATCCACATCTTAGTTTCCCTGGAAGTCTTTGCATTTGGGAAATTCAGCCAGACCTGCCCAACTGATGCCCCTGTTGACTCTTTCACATCCACTCGTAGCACTCTGTGTTATAATTTCTATCAACTTATCATTTTACAACACACTGCTCCGGGCTTTTGTGGATGAATTGGAGCTCAGAGAAAAAATGGAATCCCATCAGCCACCTTCCAGGGATTTTTAACAAGAGTTCATAGACAAGTTAACAGTTCAATGATTTCATCCTCCCCAGTCCTTGAGTGAATACCACCTGATCCCAGCGTCTGATAGTGGTAATTATGTCTATCTCCATCACCATCTCATCTCCAGACATTTCAGCCTGAGACAGATGAAAGCACAAGGAGAATTGCATTCATTTTTCTGCTGGGAGTTTAGCTGCCCTAAGCACAGCTTTTAGACTTCAATTTTTTATAGATCCTACCAATTGTCAGGTGAGTGTTCTGCTTGTGACTAAAGAGAATCTAGTATTACCATTTTCAAGTTATTTCTCCTCTCTTCACTGTCTTAATGTATTTTTAGGCTGTTCATCTAATTTTACCAAATTTCTTGCTTTTCCAGGATGCTTTTATATACTTTCTTACTGTTGTTTAGGTATCCTGATATGCTTTTTTCATTTTTCAAGTATTTCTTGAGAGGTACATTTTATCTTAATTCTTACTTTTGTGTCCTCAAACACTTTGATGCAAAGGATGTAACTCCTGGTTGCCCTCTCATATTCTTTTGAATTACCTAATTTGATTTCATGTCACCCTTTTCTAAATTAAAACACAACTGTGGATGATTTTTGGCCTCTTAACATCTCAGCAGGAATAAAGTACATGATTGTCACTGTCCCAGAGTGGCTTTTCAGAAGCAGGATTTTGCATGAGGGCATCGAAGAGGCCAAGGCCAACATGGCATTCCCCAGTTTGTTCTGTGGAGAAAGCAACCACCAAAGAGGCAGCCAGAGAAGGAGCACAAAGAAAAGAGCTGCCACCAACTCAGGCCACAAGCAGGCACAACTGCCAGAAATGATGAAATGGTGGTTTCTCAACCAAAAGCCAACACAAGTTGTTTGATGATCTTTTTTAACATAAGGGCTGCATGTTATACAAGCACGTGGGATTCATCCATCACTCAAATCTGACGTGCTTCGCTCATGGAGAAGTTGGGCAAAGTTTACAAACAGCAGCTTTTGGTCCCCTGGAGTGACAAAGAGAGGTCAGAGGTCCTCTTAAGGAGGCAATGGAAAGACCAGATTATCCCTCTGAGGAGAGCAAAGTGTTGGAAGCAAATGCTGACAGGCAACAGCCTAAACCCTTCAGTGAACCGCTACTGAACAAGAACAACACATACAGAAAAGCAACGAGAGTAACCATTATTCTAAGCAAGATGAAAATTAACAGAAGATTAAAAAAAGACATTTGAGAGAGGAGATGAGGAAAAAAAAATACCTGAGTGGGACTATATGGCCTGAGGCACGTTATGTGAATGAGGCCAGGTGAAACAGAGGGTAATGGGGAAGACAGTGGCATTTTGGTGGCCCCAGGGAAATGTTTGGAGAGAAGTCTCCAGCACTGACACTCAGGGACAATGCGCACCCACAGCATGGCTGCAGGAGTACCATCCAACAGGACACTTAGGGAACAAAGGAACAGCGGAGGCACAGCATCACAAGCAGAAGAAGGGAAACTCTTATCTCTTCAGGATCTTGGGGAGGTTCCACTTATTTTAGAATAGAACTGTCTTAGTAAATAAGAAGTTATTCAGATCATTTTGCAAGGAACAGGACTCAGGACTGGAGGTGTAACACAAACACAAACACTATCTCTCTTACTACTCTAAAAAGTAGTCAAGGCTATGTTTCTGGAGCTGTATCTCTACACTGGATGGTTGTGTAAAGAGACCAACTTGCCAAGATTTAACGTCCGATTCAAACTGACACACAGGAAGCTTACAGGAATTATCACAATTCACTCTCTTATTTGACTTTCATATCCTTAGAGATGTTCCCTATATTTAAACAATCTGAAAGCAACATTTTGGTGCAGGATCCTGCACAAAATTCAACTAATGAAAGAACCAGTGTTCTCCACTCACTCCCCAGAACTCGTCTCTTCTGCTCTGCCATGTGGTCATCACTCCATACCCTTTCTAGACACTGTGCCTGCCCTGCTCTGTTTTTTGGCTTGTTGGGCTTTGCAAGGAGAACTGTTTCACATCTCTAACAGGACTGGAGTGCTGTTCATTTCTTACATCTGGATCAACTCAATTCCAGGGTCATTCTCCCTGAGTTTCTGCAATGGACATGTGTCTCCTACAGTTCAGCACCAACAATGCTGCCCAACACACATCTCATGGAAACACAGCTGCTGAGGAGCATTGGAAGTAGCAAGTTGAAATCTATCCTTTCATGTAATTTCGAACTAGAATTCACATACCTTTTACCAAAACAAAGCAAATTTAATCTCCAAACTGCTTTACTTACATTTAGAAGTAACATGTCATTACCAAACTCAGTCAAAAGCTTTTGATTTGTTTCACAGAGTGTATGGCCAGAGGAATTTATTCAACTCCCCAGTCAGAACTGCTCTGTTTGACAATCCAGTACATCTCTGCCACTACCCTGATGCTGAGCACAGTAATAAGCATTAGATTAACCCATTTGATCACTGGAGACCAAATTACTGAGATGGAGAACAAAAGAGAGATCAAAGGGCCACTAATGCCCTTAACCAGACCCTTCAGGGATGGGGAAGTGACAGGTGAGAATACATCCGTCCATTTAGGCAGATGATTCAGATCTCAACATGCATGGGAAGAGGATACACACCCAAAATTTTAGATAATTTGAATGGGGTGGCTGCAGGGAGGAAGAGAGCCTTCCACAGAAATCTGGCAGCACAGGAGTAACCCATACAACCTAAGCACATTCAAACCAATCTTCTCTCTACTACCTTTGAACACTGACCTACATGTTTAAGTGCCTTGTTCTGAAGTAAGGCCAATCCTTGATGCTCCTAAAAACAAGATGAAAAAGTCCCAAGACAACTCTTGGCCAACTCCCGCCTGAGCCGTGCTGGCAGCAGGCCCAAAGCTCCGAAGCATGAGATGTGATTACAATTCCTTCATGCAGCCTGAAAGTGTTGTAGGCAAATGAAAGGCTGTGCAGAGCTTCCTGTTCTTTACAGCCAGGGAAATAAGGGGAAAAATAAACAGATATTAAAACGAAGAACTCAAAGACAGAAGAGACCACCATGACCATCCACACTATTTCTGTCTACTTGTCCTGCTGCAGCCAAGCATGAGATCTTGAACGGAGGGAAGACCAAAAGGGTAATAAAATATGAATGTGCATTACTGAAGTGTGATGTATTTGCTTCTACTGAGATTAATTTTGCATTTATGCTTTGTTTATAACCAAAAATTTCACTTATTGGAGACTTGGCAATCCCTGCTACATAGACTGTCGATGATACTGAAGATGACAGACCTGAAGGTCAAACTACACTGCACGTTTCCCATTGTACTTACTTCTTATGTTTTTCAGTTTAGGTTAAAACTTGCTTGTTTTCATACTATGACTTTTGGGCAAAGTCCACAGAAAGCTTTTAGGCAAAGTTGTGAACATTTTAGGCTTTTAGGCATGTTTTTGGCATGTTTCACTGCATGGAAAGCCACTGAGATATATTAAATAAAAAATGCATGTCAATTTTTGTCCAAAATCCAGTCTGATACAACAGAGCCCTCTTTGATCATACTGAGTTGGTGCTGTATTACTTTGACAATTCTGAAAGTTTTCGTCTAAAAATAATAAATTCACATGCAGTTCAGAACAGCCTTCCTCAATAGGAAATGCCCACCAAAGCTTTCACTTGATGGAGGCACAGAAAAAAATTTCTCTAATGGTTCAGAACCATTCTACCACAAATTCAGCCTGGCTGCAGCCTGTAAGCATCACAGGGGCCTGTTTCCCTTCTCCTGTAACCTCACCCCTCTGCCAGCTTATCTTTGGGAAATGTCCACTTGTTCCCTGGATGTATTCCAGGGCCTGTGCATGGCCAGACATCCTCTATTGACTGTCACTCACTCCAGCCCCGTGGGTTCAGTCTCCTGACAGATCTCTGCTCTGCTCCAGTCACGAGTCTCCAGAACTGTCACCTTTTTAGTACTGAAAAATCTTCAGCTCAAGATGGATCTGCACTCACTGTCATAAAAAATTCAACTGCAACTGCAACCAGCGCCAGATGGTGCACTGGGAAGCTGGGAGATTTAGGTTTAAAGTCCTTTAAACTCCCTAAGCAGGGAACAGTTTCCCATCACATGTTTTCTGGGTGAGGAAAGGAGAAGACACACCATGGAAAGCTCCAGCTCAGCTTCTGTATACGCTCAAGAGAGGGGTGGAGGTTCAGAAACAGCCTCTGAGATCAACCTCTTCTAGCAGACAACTCTGAGATTCCCACTCTGCATCTGGATTTTAATGGCTCATCTTCCAGTTACACTTAAATCCTGCACCAATACTGAACTAATCCACACTGTGGGTCACACTGGACACTACCAACAATGCACTCATACTCTATGTCCAATTTCTAAGAGATCTGTTTGGGCCAAATGGTTTCTTCAACACTACCAATAGTAGTTCCTGTGTTGGGTGACTACAGCCTTTTTGAGTCACTGCTTTGTGTGTTCCCCAAGATAGCTACTACTTTCATAGAATCACAGGATAGTTTGGGCTGGGAGGAACCTTGACACTCAGCTCATTCCACCCCCTGCCATCTGCAGGGACACCTTCCACAGTCCCAGGTTGCTCCAAGCCCCAGTGTCCAACCTGGCCTTGGACACTTCCAGGGATTCAGGGCAGCCACAGCTTCTCTGGGCAACCTGTGCCAGGGCCTCCCGACCCTCACAGAGAACTTTCTCCTAATATCTAATTAATTTTACTGTCTTTTGGATTGAATCCATTCCTCCCTGTCCTGTCTCTCCAGGCCCTTGTAAATAGTCTCTTTCCTTGTCAGCTCCTTCAGGTACTGGAAGACCATGACGAGCTAACCCTGGAACTTCTTTTTTCCAGGCGAAACAATTCCAAATGTCTTAGCCTCTCCTGAGCAGTGCCTGTGTGCCATGTAAAAAAGTGGGGTTTTCTCCTCTGTAGGAGACGTTCATCTCAGTGTTTCAGTGCAATTTCCTGTTAATGGTTTGTGTCAGAGTAACACTTTTTGGTATTTAAGCACCCATTTTTATTGTGCTGCAGTCAGGCCAAGTGGCTCCATTATTGCTGCTTCTGAGGCAGCTCTTGCACATTACTTAACGCTAAGTCAGGTCTGTGTACACGAGTACGAGCTGTTCCAAGAGACAAAAACCGCTCCTTTGAACTGCCTCATATTGTGCTATCTGACCAGTTTATTCACACCTAATTTAAGTCCTCATAATCATTTGGTTCAACTTTCCCACTTCTCTGTCAACATTATGCACTCAACATCCTTTTGTTGATGCAGGAGCTGGGAGTATAGAAGATATTAAGGTATTTACTTTGGGATGGGTTGGGAGTGTAAACCTCTGTGAGCACTGAAGGAGGTGATTCCAATTCCAACTGCATGTGCCTTGCAACACTGGGAACACTCTCCATTGTCCAGGGTGATCCCACAGGGTTCACTGCAGCAATTCCATGGGATAATTATCACTGCTGTTCTGAACACCACACTCCTCCTCTAACTGGATCTGTGATTGATTTTCTCCTTCTGAATGGTACATGCCACCTAAAAAAAAAAGGGCAATTCAGGCTCCTCCTCCAATTCTCACTCAATACATCCTAAATAGATCAATTTGTATGTTTTTTTAAAGAATTTATTTTTCAGGGAGGAGAGGAGGAAGGAGGACAATCCTTGGTTTGGGGGTTCAGAGCCTTTAGGGAGCATTTTCTGGGGGTTTCTTCAACTTTGTTTTTATTTTCTTCAGGTGTTTTCCTGCAGTGGTAAGTTAAAACAATGTACTCCATGGGTAAGTGAAACCTGACTTTCTCCTACAATCCCCTCATTATGAAACTGCTGAGTTTGTACAGAAATGGAATAAAGTATTGTGAGATTTGCAATGAAATAATGGATGTTGGGAAAACTAGTTCTACACACTGCCTGCTCAGTGAGACTGGGCCACTGTCCCACACATGCACTGGAATTTTCTATGTGTCAGCATGTGAAGGGATTGGTATTGCTGATCACTTTGCTCTCCCTGTAGCAATGTGAGGTTCTCCATCTCTTTTTAAATGTCATTAATAGGGACTCTTCCCAAACTTTTAGCACTTTTTCTCAAAAACCCTAGAACTAGAGACCGTACCAAGTCTCCGCACAGACTAAAGGAATCATCTTTTCCCCTGTGTAGAAGATGGGGGTTATACACACTCAAAGAGATATTAATGCTCAGCTTTAATAATGAATCCTTGAATCTTGATCATCCTTGAACTATCCTAAACAAAACTGTAAGTGATTAACTATATCTCAAAATAAAAAGGTTTTTTTTCTTCCACAATTAGATTTGCACATGTTGTAATTCAAATTAGAAATATCTTCTTGCAACTCTCTCCAGTGACTCTCTCCTCTTCTTTCCAAGACATTCCTTATCTTCCTATCTACCTTCAAACCAACATCAACTTGGTCCAGTACCAAGTGGAGACTGAATCAAGGACAAGAAGGAAACCGAGACTTAGTCCTCAGAAGTCAGCCAATAGAACAGCAGAAGTATCAAAAAAAGAAGTTGAAAAAAATCTCTACAGCAATCCCATGAAAGGGAGTTAATCAGCAGCCACAGGAATTGCATTTCCAAGGGCATGTAAAATCCTGAGCTGCTCATGGATCGTCCATTGTCAGTAAGTTCCAAACATGTTCCTTCCAACCTACTTTTCTAAAAGCTTTGGTTCCTCCAACTTTAATAAAGGGCCAGGTTTTGACTTCCATGGAACTTTTAACAGCAGTTCAGGCTCCTACAGTGGCCCAGCAGAGATCACACAATCCCAGAATGGTTTGGGTTGGAAGGGATCTTAAAACTCATCCAGTTCACACCCTGCCAGGGCAGGGACACCTTCCACTGTCTCAGGGTGCTCCAAGCCCCCTCCAGCCTGGCCTTGGACCCTTCCAGGGATCCAGGGGCAACCAGAGCTTCTCTGGGCAACTTGTGTCAGGGCCTCACCACCCTCACAGGGAAGGATTCCTTCCCAATTTAAACTTCCAACCCCAAATTTCCAGTTTGGAAACTGCCAGTGAGCTCCCTAGGTGCTTCCCACATCCAGCAAGAGTTAATGCTCAGAGCTCTCTGAACAAGCTGGAGCACTGCACAAGCCTGGAGATGATTTCTGCAAGAAGTCTGAGGTGTTGGTTTTTTGACCTATAAAGGCTTAAGTGGCTCTGCCTGCTTGAGAAATTCCTCTCCCTTTGCATCATACAGCAGCAGCAGCAGCATTGGAGTGCCAGAGGAACACTACTGGGGTTACACTGGCAGGGCTGGTGGCTCCCTGGCATCTTCCTGCTTGCCCACTGGGCAACAATAGAAATACAGAGATTTCCCACAAAACCGCTCACAAGGGCAAAGGCTGTGAGGGGGAATTCAATGCTAGGGCTCTTTTATTGTAGGTAAAGAGGATATTGCTGAAGTTGGCTTCTAAGATGCAACACACCACAATCAAAGTCCATTTCTACAGATGATCCTGGAAAATAGGGCAAGAAGAAACGAAACCAGGAAAACATTCAGGTAGTACTTTTGGTGAGGCTCCATCACTTGTGTGCAGGATTTTCTGTATTAAATTAAGAATGCATTTCTAAAAATATATTGACCAGAGCACTATGAAGATAATTATAAGTCATAATAAAGAGAACCTGACTTGCCTACAGGGCCAACTCTGTACCACTGATCCCTGGGCAATCCTATTCCACCTTTGAAAGAAGAGAGCGTTGCTTTGGAAACAGGACTGGGCCATCCATGCCTCTCTTCCAAGCTAAGTTCTGCAGTTTGTGTTCTCCTGAACAGGCTGACTGCACCTTACAGGGTCTGACATAACCAAGACCTATCCAAAAATGCTGTAAAAACCCCACTTTTGACTCAATAACTGTAAATGTACCATGTTGTGTCCCTAAACTACATCTGAAGAAGCAATTGTGCAGGTATGCATGCACAGCCTTAAATTTATTTATCAAGTAGGAGTTCCAGTGACATCAAAGTTAAGCACGTGACCTAAAGTTTTTCCAAGACTGGGATGCTGACAACCATGTGCAAAATGAGATGTCCCAATAAAGCCTGATTCTGGTCTGTTTAATATCCCACCATTTAAAAGCAAACTGAAAAGTGTACATCCCACTAATTTCTTACTTCTTTTGTACCCGGAGAGTTACGTCCCCATCTCCCATTTTCTCTTTCCAGAGGTAAGAACCCACTGCAGGATCAGGACCCCAACAATTCTAAACATCATTTTATAGGCCAAGTTTCAATATTTAGCAGCAGAATTAGAAACCACAGCATGAGATCGGCAGGAGAGGTCACACGTACACTTGGCTAAGCCCTCCCAGAACACAGTGCCTGGCACCGGGCAAACATCCTGCTGCAGGAGGCACAGCCTGACCCCCTGTCCCAGTGCTGCCAGCTAAAACCAGGACTTCCTGCACTGGATCCACTGGGATGTGGAGCGGGAGCTCACCTGAGCACACAGAGTGGCAGAGTCAAGGCCTGAAAACACACCCAGGGCAGGTCAGTGTCTGTTGTGCCCAAACTCAACAGGCTGGATTAGAGTTTCCCCAGCCCTCTCCATTTGGAGGATGACTTTTAAAGGAAGAAATTAGACACTATTCACAGCTTTTTATTCCAAACACCTGGTTGGTGCTGCTGTGATGGCACAAAATTCCCACGTGGTACTGCTGCATTTGGTTAGAAACCTCCACACATCCCTCAGGAGAGGTTATCATCCTCCCATTTCCAAAAGGTCCTACTCTATACTTTGTGCTCGGTTGCAACACCACTGTAACTTTAGTAAGGAATAAATATTGACTTTCCTGGACATTGCCTCACAACAGAAGAGGACCTTGAGTGCATTTGTCTCAGATTTTTTTTTAGCGTGCTAATCTAATTTTATAGCAGAGATTTAATTCTGAGGAGTTCAAAAGGCATGGAAAAGCAGGCTTTATTCATGTCACAAATTGTCCATGTTCACTTTCAGACAGGTGACCATGTTCTAAAGCTGGCTCAACTGTCCTTCTCTTCTTAAACTACACAAAATTTATTACTTTCATTTAAATTTCCAGACTACAAATGTAATTAAGATTTCAACATACCCCCATTTGGAAAGTCCTGGAAAAGTCCAGGAGAAAATTAAGACTTAATATTAATACAGGCTATTTTGTAATTTTTTTTTTTTTGTTGTTCTCAAGAATAAAGCACACAATTGCCAAGCAGATGAGCCACAGAATGGAGAGAATGCACACCAGGTCTCAGGAAACTGAGCTCCAAACTCAGTGTGTGCAGGAGATGGGTCTGTTCAGTGAATGGCTCAGCTCTGGCTGTGCAGCACGTGCACCTCCTGCCCAGGTGTGGAGATACCTGTGGCCTTAATAGATTACCCTTAATAAAGGTCAGAGAACAGCATTAATTAATCTATAAAAATACCTGGTGGTGACACCACTGGAGCTCCTGTGTAGGTAACATTCACCCTTTAGGTACAGGCAACAACAAGCAGGGCCAGGGATTCTGGTGGGCACAGCCAGAGTGTGGTTCGGAGCTGAAACAGAGCCCCGACCTCGGCAGAGTGTGTGGAAAACCTCATGAATTTCAGAGAAAAAAAATACTAATCCTGTCTTCTGTCAGATGTTTGAGATCCCGACATGTGACTTGACACACTCAGCTTTATAACATCAATTTAGATACGAAATAATCTCTATGGAATCAGCCGACCACATGCACAATTCAGCAGTAATCAGGCGCAGCCACAGCTCGGCCCCCAAGGAAGGCTCAGCCCTTTGCACGACGCCGTCCCCTCGGCCCCTGTGACCAAACCCACGGGGACCGCGCACGGAGCGCGCCACAAATCCACGCCGGGACACGGAACCCAAGGCACCGCTCGGGAAACCGAGGCAGCCAGGAGGGAAAGGGGACAGGCTGGGACGGGTGGCGAGGCCGCCGGAGCGCGACCGGCACCGCTGCTCTTACCTGGAGCAGTTTCCCTTCGGCCGGAGTCACCTCGGCGACGTTGGCGAACTCCCCTTCCAGGATGATGGGCTCCACTTTGAGCGGGATGACCCTGATGATGGCTTTCTGCGCCGCCGCCCGCTCCGACTCCACGGCCGCCGCCAGCGCCAGCCCGGTGTGGCCCAGTCCCGCCTGCAGGGTCGCCATGAGCAGCCAAGGCCAGAGGACAGCCAGCTGCACCTGGGGGCCAGCACTCATGCTACCAGCAGCGGGCTCCGGCCGCTCATACCGCTCGGGAACGCGTCCTCACCGCGGCGGGCCCGGCCGGCGGCACCGCTCCCGGGGCTCCGAGCCGGCTGCGGACAGACCCAGGGGCCGCAGAGCGGGGCTCGGTCACCGCCAGCGCGGCTCCCCGGCGACGCCGGCTCTCGCCATCGCCGCTCCTCTTGCCCCGTGCCACGTGCTCAGAGGCCGCCGGGAGCTCAGAGGCATATTTTAAACAAACAAACT
>VZRH01001299.1:71813-87071 GCA_013397555.1 Urocynchramus pylzowi | reverse complement strand
TGCCCCGCGGGGCGCTGCCCATCGCCCCCGCGCTCCGGCTCGGGGAGGTTCCAGGTCGGGCTGATGTCAGAGGTCTGGAATTCCGCCGCTCGGGCTCCGCGGGAAGGTGAAGGATGCTGCGGGCCGGAGCCGCGGGCTCGGGCCGGAGCGGGGATGCGAGATGCACCTCGGGAGCACCGCGGGCCGGGACCCGCAGCCGGCCGGCGGTCGCGCCCGCTGCTCCTGGAAAAGGGGCCCTAGGGAGGCGAACTGGTCAGCAAGCGGGGTTGTGACACCGCTGGAGTCACTCACGGAAATGAATAAATGATGCCAACGAGGAGTCGGTCCCCTCTTTAGTAAACTCGTCGCTGTGCTGAGGGTTATTTGTCGTGACAGCCACAACTACTGAAACATGAAGCGTGTTTTCAACTACAACACTCGACCATCTGCAATTTAAAGCACAGAGAAAACGCAAATCAACACCTATTTCTATTAAAAAAACTTACTGCAGATTCAGTATAAAATGCGAAGTTATCTATTTAAATATCTATATACTTATCTAAATATCAATACACCTATGAATTGTCAATACACCTACAACTATATACAGATAACTATATATGTAAATCTAACTATAAACACATATAACTATACATAACTATAGACATATATCAGTATAACTGTATATAAAAATATAACTATCCTATAACTATAGACATATATATAACTATAGTTACATACACATATATAAATATAGCTGTGCACACATATAAATATAACTATATACATAGGAAGCCCAGCTGGCAGCTGCTGCACATTTTCTCATGCTCTCTCTTGTTCCTTCCTTTCCAAAGCACCCCCACTTGAAAGGCACATCTGCCAGCAGATGGAGATCTAGGAAGAAGCAGGAATGCTCAGTAAATCTGGGGCCTTGTGTGTGTCCCCTGGCACACACATGGTGGGTGTGCTCCTATCAGGGACTAAAAAATACAGCTCCAACTTGGGAATTTGAGGCCTGCAGTTCAAAGTACAGGAATCCTTCTAGTTCTTCAAGCTTTAAATATAAAACAACAACAAAACAAATTATCAGCAAAGTCCTCCCGTGCTCCAAGACCTTTGCCTTCCCATCCATGGTTACCAGCTGCCTACCATTAATTCATCTAAAGGCTGGCAGGACCTGCAGGAATGTCCCATGTGTGACACACACACCTTCCCTGATCCATGAAGGGCTTGACTGCCTCAGCATTGCTAAGGCTGGTGCCAAGATCCTACAAAAAACTCCAGGTGACAGAGAGCACAAACAAGAGGCTCCATTTTTTTTTTTGTAAATCACCCTAATTTGGGGCAATATGAGGGTATTTCCAATGTCTGGTCAAGAAAGTGAACACACACCCTTAAGGCCCCACAGCAGCCCTGGGAATGGCACTCAGGAGAGCTTTAATCTCTCAGCAGAGACATTCACATCTGAGGTAAAGAACTGCAGCCCTTGTTCTTTCTCTGTACTGACAAAGACACTTCATTCTTCCTTAAATGTTTTAAACTGATGGGTGTTGTGAGCTGAATTATTAACTAGCACCATTATCTGGAATCTACAAACTCCCCTTTAAAGTGAGCAACAGCTCTTCCAACTCCACCACCAGCTTCTGGATGCACAGCTGGGAGGGAAAGAGCTTCCTACAAGGCTGAAGGTGGCACCGACTTTGGCTCTAAAATGTATCCAGATGGCTCCTGGTGTCCTCTTATGTCTCACTAACCTGTGGATATTTAGGTTTCTCTTTTCATCACTAGATTAGAGGATTGTTTGCCTTCAGATTTTCTGCTGCTGGTTTTTCTCATGTACTTCAGCATAGATGGTACAACATTTATTTTGTGATTTAAGATGAAATATTTGGACTTCTACATCAACTTCATCAGTTTGGTGGGTTTTTTCCCAGTTACTTCCAGAGTCATTTCATTACTCAGCATTTCCTTTAGAGCACTGTCACCTTCAGCAAACACATCTGTGGACATCAGCTCCAAATTGTGACATCCAGGTTTCTGACAATTCCCAGAACTTCAGGTTTTACTTACTAATTTAATTAATACCTTTTCCATGGAAGAGGAATTAGTGTAAGTATCTCTGCAGAAGCGTGTTGGTAAGAACACTAAGAGGCTGTACAAGTGTAATATTTTAATTGTAATATTTGAGGATTCACACTGCCACCAATAACTAAACTATTCCTTTAATAGTCTCAAAGTAGTTTTCTTGGCAATCTCTTAAAAAAAGTCAAATCTCTTTTTTACCAAGGGAGAGGAAGTTGTTTCCACTAGGTTTTCCAGATGAATCTGTCCCTTCTAGAGATTCAGTCAGATGCCGAGTTNAAGGAAGGAAGGAAGGAAGGAAGGAAGGAAGGAAGGAAGGAAGGAAGGAAGGAAGGAAGGAAGGCCAAACATCACTCAGTATTTCCCCATGATCACTTCAGCATAAAATAATAACTATTCTTCTCCACCCCAAAAGGGCATCTAAGCTGAGGTGAACACTACCTGGATATGTTACATAATACATTAGTAACTCAGGATTGAGGGTGCCAGATTGAAACTCAAGCTCTTACAAAATTAGGCAAAACAAAAAGTCAGACAAGTAGAATTCACAAAGTTAGAACACATGTCCTCACAGTCTGAACTGTGCCCACAGCCATCAAACTGGCCAGAAGAAATAAGCCAGAATCCCAGAATGGATCAGGATGAAAGGGACAACAGAGGGTCACTGGTGGCACCTCCCTGCTCAGGCAGGGCCATCCCACAGGATTGTGTGCAGAGGGCTCTGCAGTATCCCCTGTCCCTGTGTGCAGGGAGGGGCAGAGCAGGGCCCGGGCTCTGCTCCAGGGCCCAGCAGTGGCACCAGAGCCACGGGCAGGGCCTGAGCCCAGGAGCTGCCCCTGCACAGGAGGCAGAACTTCTGCCCTGGGCAGTGCCCAGCCCTGACCAGGCTGTCCAGGGAGGGGCTGGAGTCTCCCTCAGCGGGGATCCTGCAGAGCCCTCTGCACACAATCCTGTGCCCTGTGCTCTGGGATGGCCCTGCCTGAGCTGGGAGGGGGCACTGGATGTGTCCCACTCATAAGTCTCACCAGATGAAACCAGTGTCCCAAGTTCCTTCCAACCTTACTAATTCTGTGATTCTGTGAGTCTGCTCAGTGTTAAATACATATAGAGAGAGATTATATGTGTATCATATTAATAGAACTACATATGCTTTATTTGACAGTGTTATGTAACAATATTCCTAGAGACCTGTGCAAATATAGTAACTAAATACTCCAGTTTGGGAAGAGAAGAAGAGTTAGAGAAAGGATATTTCTGAAAAAAAGAGAGAATCTGTGAAACAAAAGGGCTGATAGTCCCTGAATTGTTCTTCAACACAGAATAAGCTCCAGTCATTGAGCCAGCTCATGTCCAGGACCACCATCAGCCTTCTCACTAGTTACCCAAGACATATGGCCTCAAAACCAAACCATCTCCCCCAAAAGCAGGGGCTGCCACACCTGATCCTTCAGTTCCCAGCAAGGAAATTTGGGCCCCAAACTACAAACACCTTCAGCAATAGAGAAAATGCCCGGTATCTGAAGGAGCCAACAGGAAAGATGGAGCAAGAGTATTGACAAAGGATGGAGGGACAGGATGAGGGGGAATGGCTTCCCACTGCCAGAGGGCAGGGTTAGATGGCATATTAGGAACGAATCCTTGGCTGTGAGGGTGGGCAGGCCCTGGTACAGGGTGCCCAGAGCAGCTGTGCCTGCCCTTGGATCCCTGGCAGTGTCCAAGGCCAGGTTGGACAGGGCTTGTAGCACCCTGGGATAGTGGAAGGTGTCCCTGCCCATGGCAGAGGGGGGATGAGATGAAATTTGGGCCCCCTCCACCTCAAACTATTCCATGATTCTGTGATGTAGCTCTGGAGCTGCAGCTCAGGAGCTGTCAGAACTGGCAGTGTTTGGCAGCACTGCACACAGAGAAGGGGTACTGAGGGAGATCCCACCAGCTCCAGCACCAGCACAGGGACGAGCACTCTCCTGGAGCCTGCGTTTGATGCCGTGTCAGGGACACCCAGCACCGCCCCACTGCACAGGGCACTCCAAACTCCTGTACCGGAACAGCAGGCACAGGTACACAAAGTGCAATTGCAACTTGTCAGGCACCACCAAATATAAACCTGTGAGGATGCTTTAAAGCAATCAAATGGTATTAAATTATGATTTCCACAGAAAACAGAAACCTAATATCTGTTTATCAGAAACACTCTGACCATTTATATAAATTTTCAATGAAAATTTTTGCCTTCAGTGGCAAATCTCAAAATACTCTTCTAGTAAGATTAATACAACTTTTAAAGGCTTCCACTTCATCACCATGAATTCACCTGCACTCAGTTACCGGCCAATAATATTTTCTTCCTCTTCAAGGGTTTGTCCAGGTCTACAGGGGGATGACTCCCAAGGATGCTTTTGCCATTACAGAGCAGGTCTGAAAGCTGCTGAAATGTTCTCCTGTGATCACAAGCTGACAGGGCACAGTCACCTCCAATGGCCTTTTTCTTTAGTAGAATTCATATAGATCAAACAACCTTCAAAGCAGAAAGAAGACGAGGAGAACTTTTGAAAATAGCAAGTCCTATCCAAGGGAAACCATGAATCCCATTTTTACAACCAGTGCCTGTCCTGCTCCTTCTTCTGGAGATAAATCAGAGTTAAAGGACACCAGAAAGGTAATTTCTTTTGACAAAGATGAGTCATATAAATATGATGAAGAGAAACTCAGGTATACTTAAAATACAGGTTTATTTCAGAAGAGATTTAGGAATGAAGTATTAGTCCTTAGTGCCTGATTATCCTCAGACTTTCTGGCTGAGGTAATGGTTAATAAAAAGCTAATTCCATGGATGAATTAATGAAAACAGGAAGCCACAGGAAGCCACCTATGAGGGGAGTCAAGTAATGCAGATGTGCCAGCCTGCAGACAGCCATCACCTGTGGAAGGGGGGAAAGGGAGGAGGAAGAGAAAAGCTGGAATTGGAGCAGTTTAGAGGTGAAGTTAAGCAAAGTCTTTCCATTAAAAGCAAGCCACTTTTATATTTTTGTGGTCTGGGTTTAAACGTAGTTTCTTTCATTTAATTGTTTTTCAGCTGTATTTTTTAAACCATGAACAAGGTGTTTCACTTTTTCTCCATTGGTTGACTATAGTCTGAAGCAGCCAGGATTTTAGGTAAGATCCTGGTTCCCAATTCAACTGTCCAGGGATGATCTCATCCTGCCAAAACCAAACCCATCTGCACTGCAACTTCTTCTGCCTCTTCTCAGGGACCTCAGCTTGCACCTCTGGTAACACAGATCATCTTCTGCGACACAATACAGGATCTCACATGCATTTCAAACTGGGAAAAGTACCTAAGGTGAAATTTAAATTCTTTCAGTTTCTCTAGCTAGGACAGACAAGAATGGGACAGGGCCAGCAGTAAAACAATGAAAAGTGACAAAAGATGGAGAAGTCAGGACTCAAAAGACTGATGGTTTGCTAGTCACTTGAACTCAAGAGTAAAAATGGTTACATTTAGCCTAAGTGGTAAAAGGGGAGATGGGATTTTCATTGACAAGCAGCCCTTTTCAGGGACTGCCATGACTAAACCAAAAGCTTTGGAATAATTTTCTATCCCAAACATCCATTCTGAGATAAGTTTTGTGATTGTGACTCTCACCACTCTGATCCTTAAGTCCTGGATGAAAAAGAAGCTCATGATGAAAGTGAGAGGACAAAGGTGGACTGGGTGAAAAATAAATATTGGAATATCAATGGCTTGACTGGCTGCTGGCTATTCCCATCCTTATACCAACACATTATCCTAGCCATAACCTGGCCAAGTTGGATATGGTTGGATAAACTTGGATAAACTTGTATTTTAAAAAGAAATCATGAATAAAAGACAAAGGTTGATATTTGCAAGGCAGGAAACTGGATGATCAAGCTTGGGTAGGTCAAGCCTTTTTCAACACACATAAGCATAACTTGCTTTGCTTGTCCTTTGTGAGGGGAAAAAAAAGGATAAGCATTAGGCTGTAGTAGAAAAGGAAGCCCTTGCATTTTTACTTCAGATCTTTTGATATCTGATAAGGCAGGCCCTCCAAGTAAGGAGCATTTTCCACTGGAATGATATAAAGCATTTAGAGTAAGTCCTGTAGTTCTCTTTAATAAGGCACCTTGGAGGTGGGGCCAATTCCAAAAGTCACCATAGTTTTTCTCATTCATCAAGTGAAACTCAGGGCTGCAAAAAGCTGTCTGGGAAAAAAAGTGGAGCTATTTCCCAGTCTTTTCATAATAATAAAGAATCTCTTTTTGTCCAGGCAAGGACATTCTTCAAAGATAAACATAGACTCGTTAACTAAGATAAATTCTGGTGAAGTCAAGCAAAAAACTTTTGAAGAACAAACCACTGCACTGATGAGGACACCCACTATGCTGCTGCCCTGGAACCTCACTTGAATTACAGGACTGCTGTTTCATGTTCAGGGCTTCTTTGAAATAGATATTTGTAACCCACAATGCTTTCCCTTTTCTCAAGCAGATCCATTTTCAAATTTATGGCCTTCATTCCAGAAGTCCAGAAGCCTCCAGTTCTTCCCTGCAGTTTCTCCTGCTCTCCCCTGCTCCCTGGGCTCCCCTGGAAGGTGCTGCTGCTGTGGCAGGAGAGTTGCAGAACCAGCACAACCACTGAGAGGGCTGGGGACTGAACAACCCATGGTGGGGCTTGAGGATCTGAACACAGCCACCAGACTCCTAGAATCTGTGCTCAGTTTACAGAGTGCTATGGCTTACTTTGATTTAACATTTCAATAGTCACACAGTAAAATAAATTCTGGAAATTTATTCTTACCCAAGTGATTTGAAGACTGATTTGTCTTCAAAAACATTTATTTTAATATATATTCTCTTTATTGTGTATATATATGTAATTTATTTTATATATATTCTAATAAATATTAAAAGTATACATTGGAAAATTGATCTACACACACGTAGAAACTCCATAACCACAGTCTTCAGTGTTTTACTATCAGCCTTTTGATTTAGCTGCTTGATTTTATCATCACAGTAAGCCACAGAAAGTGGATTCACATAGGAATGTGAATTTCATAGTGAAATTAAACACTGATTTTATTCTAAAAATCAACTTTGTAGATGAGGCAGTTTTCTGCAGCTATTACTTGGTCATACACAGAGATAATTTAAAAGCAAAGGCATTATTTGCAGGACAGTCTTTATAATCTGCAATTGTTCTGAGCAAGAGAGAAATCCTTAATGAAAACAAATTTAGTCCAATGTTGATAATCAGTAAATGTAACAGGTATAACTTGAGATGGCAAACAGCTCAGATAATTAACTTGAAATGCCTGGCACTTACATGGGATTTTACACGAGATCATTGCTACGATAATCAAGAAGGTTTTTAAGGTTTAATATCTCTGCCTATTGCCCTTTTATAGGATGTTGCTGTATTTTTGTGCTGTTTGGAGCAACAAACCTGGGAGCTGAACAACACAGAGAGAGCTGGTGGCCATCATTCCAAGCAACAGATGTGAGAATTACTCACATTACCCAAAAGCTAATTCTGAGCAGCTTTATGATGAAATCTGGGCATCTTTGAGAACATTCTGTGACCTGTGAACAAAATACAATTCTGGATACTGCCAAAACCCCTAAATGATACCTGTGAATCTCTCACTGCAAGCTCCAAAGTGTGTTTGCAAACCCAAGAAACCAACAAAAGAAACCTTTGAAGGGCTCCAGTGAAGAGAGCGAGCGAGCAATAGCAAAGGAGAAATTTCTTGTAGCTTGTTGGAATGATTCCAAGGGAAAACAAACAGATATTACAGAAAAACCCAATCTTCTAAGAAAAGAAAAGGAAAGACCTGAAGGGAAAAAGTGCTTGTGGAACAGGAGATAAGTGTTAGACATCAAATCCAGATCATATGCTATTAAAAGCTGTAAGTAAAAAATCAAAACCACTGAAGGAAGTGTTTGCTGAGGGCAGAGATATCAAAGGGGAAGGTGGCAATTCATTTCTAAGACTTCAAGATTGAATCAAGAGTCAACAAACAGACCCAGGAGACTTCACTCACACGTTTTCATCCTGCACTGTTAATTCGAGAGAAGTTTCTAAGCTCTTTTGTCTAAGAGCTTATGGTTGATCCAGTCCTACCCAGGAGAAATTACCAGCTACAGCCCATTCTCTCACCAGTTGTTATGAAATAGTTGACAGGGAACAATGATCTCCTTTGAGTACTATGGAAAGAGAGATGAATGGCATTTTGTGGACTAAATCAATATTTACTGATAAGTTACAAAAAACCCCATAGCTTCTTCCTTCTTCCAAACAAGACAGATCATCCTTAAAATAAATTTGGTTTGGGTCAAAAAGATGTACTTGGCCCGCAGAAGCTCTGAATGGACCCTGCATCTCAGCAAGAACATACCAGGGAAGGCACATGGATGGCGGCCAGAACACTGTCCTGAAGGACAGCAAAGTAGGGCAGGACTCTCCATTCCAGAGAAAATGCAACTGAGGGAACTGAGGCAGAAGTGTTTAAAATCATGGGCCACGAGAGAGGCAGGGATGGAGAACCCAATCACACCAAAGCCAAGTGGAGATTGAATGCAGGAGGCTCAAAAGAGTCAAGGGAAGGTGGCTTTGGGCACAACAGCCCCACAGTGAAGTCCTTGGCACAGTCATGCATGAGCCACTGTCTGCATCAATTGGGACAAACGAATTCATGGAAATTAAATACACCAAAGGCTATTAAATACAACTTAAAATTTATTAATTCCCTCAGCCCACACAGAATCACAGAATCATTTGGATTGGGAAAGCCCTCCCAGACCACGGAGTCAAAGCTGTACCAAATCCCCACCTTGTCCCCAGCCCAGAGTGCTGAATGCCACGTCCAGCCCTTCCTTGGGCACCTCCAGCGATGGGAACTCCAAACCTGCCTGGGCAACCCCTTCCAGTGCCCGACCACCCTGTCACTGAGGAAATACACTCCACTGGAAGCATTTTGGGAATGCATCAGTCCCTGCTTGCTGTGCTTCTGTGTCCTCCTTGGGCATTGCTGTCTGAAGAGAGAGTGAGTTTGGTCTGACCAAGGCCAGTGTTCTTATCTTCAAAGCAGACATTTGTTCATTAGAGAATTATTCAGACATTCGTTGAATCCTGCTTTCTCAAAACTGGAAAAAATTGGATTAATTGGATAGAAATAAGCATATGAAATCTAGCTGGAGGGTTGATAACACTAACACCAACACCACATTCTTACAGACACCTTCCTCATGAGACAATATTGTTTTGTGTCTCTCAGTGTTCCAGTAAAGAACAAATCAATCATCACTTTAGCTGAAGGCACAAAGGCTGCAGCTTCACCAGCGACTGTATCCAGTTCCATTCTCTGGCACAGAGGCTGTTAATACTGGGAAAATCTCTTATTCTTCCACTTCAGAACTGCCACATCCAAACAGCCTGGTGGGAATGGCCCCACGCCAAGCACTAAACTAAGCCCAGCGCTTTTGGGGAGAGCTCTCACCAGTCCAATGGTCCAGTGATGAGGCTGAGCAAGACCCCCAGGTGCTTTTCCTGGTGGGGTCTGCACTCAGGAGGGACCCACATTGTACTGAGGGTTTTAAACAGGTCCTAGAGCAACCTGCAAGCTCAAGAAATCGGAAAGCCCAGAAATCTAGCCTTGGGGTCCCAGCACAGCAAGGACATGAATCTGTTTGAGCAAGTCCAGATGAGGCACCAGGACAATCAGAGGGATGGAGCAGCTCTGCTGGGAGGAAAGGCTGGGAGAGTTGGGATTGTTCAGCCTGGAGAAGAGAAGGCTTTGGGGTGACCTCATTGTGACCTTCCAGTGCCTGAAGAAGCCAACAAGAAAGGTGGAGAGAGACTATTTACAAGGGCCTGGAGTCACAGAACAGGGGGTAATGGCTCCCCACTGCCAGAGGGCAGGGATAGATGAGATTTTGGGAAGAAACTCTTGGCTGTGAGGGTGGGGAGGCCCTGGCACAGGGTGCTCAGAGCAGCTGTGGCTGCCCTATCCCTGGAGGTGTCCAAGGCCAGGCTACACAGGGCTTGGAGCACTCTCGGGTAGTGAAAGGTATCACTGCCCATGGCAGGGATGGAATGGGATGAGCTTTAAGGTCCCTTCCAAACCAACCCATTCCATTTTTTTATTGTTCTATGAAATAAATGCCAATCCAACATGACCAGCATCAGATGTGTTCCAAGCTCAAAGTAGCATGTGCTGCATAATTTCTCCAAAGAACTGTTGGAAATTGAAGGAAGGCCCAGATAATTTCCAGGCATTGTGGGTAGGAATAGGCATGAAAAGGGATTATCACCAGCTCAGCTGGGCCAAAGGACACAAGACTGACACCCTCCAGCATCTCCCATCCCACTTGAGCACGTGCTACATGGGAAATACTGAGGAAGCAACTTAAGACCATCCTTTCACTGGGAACTTATAAAGTCAGGCCCAAAAGTTATGCTTAATGGGAGGTAGTTACTCATCTGGGGTCAACAGAACTCAAAGCTGTGCAGGAAATTAGGGAATGCAGCTGTGCCTGTTCCTGCCTGATCAATGAACACTCGAAATGGGTCTGGATGCAAAATCCGCAAGCTCTGGTCCTGTACCAACCAAAGGACTGATGAAAATGAAAATGATCTCTTCCCTGAAATGAAGAAAGTCTCTTCAAGAAGGGAAAATGGGAGACAGTGTTGTCTGCACTTCGACAGCCAGGTGGGATTAATGCCTTCCTGCTACAGCCCTAGAGATCTGGCAGCTGTCAACTCCCTGCACACTTGATGAATTAATAGGCTCATCAGAAAGAAATTAATTGTCTTCCAAAGGCATCCATCTAAGAAAGTTGGAGTGATTCAAGCTCTGGGAGGTGCCTGTTTCTCTCCACTGACTCTCTGTGCAATCTCTGTGCAAGCCCAGGCACATCCAACTGACTATTACACATTCAGATGAATCTTAGGCAAGATGAATCCTACAACGAGTTTTGCAAGTGCATTACTAATGCAGCTATTCTGCTTTTCTCAAGGGAAAATGTGGTGCTCTTCACGCTGTGTTAAAACAGATGTTTTCAGCTGCTTTTTATTTTAAGAATCCCCTTTTGGCCATGTGAATTTTAAGCCCTGCATACAAAGACATTTATCTTAACAGGGGTGTACAACGCAGAGCACCACAACTGCTCTGAGGTTACCACTCACCATAAAGGTGATCATGGGCAAAAGAACCCTCGGCCACTGATGCATTTGAAGGCAGGACTGGACTTGCAAGGTCAGGTGGCACCAATAGCTCCCATTTCTCATACAGCCTCCTTGACTGATTTTTCGTTATTCTCCGATAATAAAGCTTCACTGCATTTCTCTGATCCAGCCCTACCTCTAGCAAAGGTTTTGCCAATAGTAGAAAGCAAACAGAAATAAATCCTTCAAATAATTATGGTCTAAAAGACCCAGGTGAGCATCTTTTCTTTTACTGCTCTCACAGTGAAAAACCCAGAGAAATCTTCTTGTTGCTGAAGTCAACAAAGAAGTTTGAACACACATCAAAATAAACCTTTTGACAAAGTTGTACTTTGAATTAATTTACTGAGACTTCAACAGTGACATGAAAAGAGTCAAGAATAAGATTGAAAATATATTATTTAGTCCCCTCACTTAGGAAATACATATTTGAAGTATCACTTTGCAAATAAGTTCATAATGGTGCTGTGCCCTTAAAGAGAAGGGAATATATTTTTATCTGAACACAAGACTTAATAAGCTTTCAGCATTCTGTATGTAACACTGTAGAGAAGGAAGAAGAGCGGAGAGATTAAGGGATACATGAAATCACAGAATTAAAGAATGGTTTGGGTTGGAAGGGACCTTAAAGCCCATCCAGTGCCACCCCTGCCATGTGCAGGGACACCTTCCACTGTCCCAGGCTGCTCCAAGCCCCATCCAACCTGGCCTTGGACACTGCCAGGGATCCAGGGGCAGCCACAGCTGCTCTGGGCACCCTGTGCCAGGGCCCCCCCACCCTCACAGGGAAGAATTTTTTTTTAGTAACTTGCTTCAGCTTCTCTTCTGAAGAATAAAAATATTTCAGTGAGACTGAAAATTTTAGCAGAACCATTTTGGATGGAAGGAAGAAGTAATGGTTTTTGTACTTTCTGCTCTTCAGTGCATAAAAAAATACAGCATAAAAAAGTTAGATAAGAAAAAGAAATATGAGCAGAATGAACTGTTCTACACAATATTTTTGACTAATCTTTGCCTTTAAAAACATAACCTGGGAAAACATGAGACCGAGAACTTTTCAACACATCATCAGTTCTTTATTGTCCTAATTTTGCTTAATTAAAAAAAAAATAAAAAAGATATTAATGTTAACCTAACAGTGAGTAGTTGTGGACAAATGTTTTTCTCCTTGCCCTTAAACCTCAGCAGGGACTGTCTGGAAAACACCAGGGAATGCTCAAAATCTGGAGGAAGGACAGGAACACCAAACAGAGAATCCTTTGGTTTTAAAGGTTTCTCTTCCATTTACACTTTCCACTTTCTATCCAATTCTCACTTGAGATATACACACGACAGAGTATTGCAGAAATGTATGTAAAAGTATCACTTTTAAATCTCTTTTTGACAAGCAAGTGCAGAAATTCTTTTCATACCTGATGGACCTAATGAGTCCTGTCCTGAGGATGTGCAGGGCTGGAGAACGGAAGTGGAGGTGGGCTGAGTCCATTGCTGAAGCAGCCAGAGTGGAAACTCCTTTATCTGGAAAAGTTTGGGAATCTTCCTGTCTCTGGGAGGAGGTTGTAATGTAAAAGCATGGAAAGAAAGTGATAAAAGTGCCCTGAGTCCACAGTGCTGCAGGGGGTACACGAGAAAGTGAAACGAGGGAGTGTTAGGGAGTGTTAGGGAGAGGACTTTTCCCAGGCAGTGAAAGGCAGCAAGAGGAGCTGAGGCTCCACAAAGCTTTGGGGGAGCAGGACCACCTTTGCTGCAGCTGGCCCAGAACCAGGCTGTGTCCCCACCCTGAGCACATGGTGCTGCTGCAGTGGCAGGAGGGCAGTGCCAGCCCACCTCTGTGCAGCGCTCAGACTCCTCCAACCTCAGCAATGAGTCAGCAGTGCTCAGAAATGCACTGGAAATCCCACTGTGTAGGAGCCACTAAACCAAAGCAGCCATTCAGAAAGTGCTGTGTGTTAAACCTGACAATGTGGTAAAAACCAATGGAAATCACAAAGCCAGGCTTCACCAGAACTCCAGCTAGCAGCTCCTGGACAGCTTGGGGAAGAGCAACATCCAAATCCTTCAGGTGACCCTGACAGCACTTTATGACAAGGCTTTTTGTCAAGAATAAAAATTCGAAGTCCACTTTTTTTCCAGTCAGCTCAACTAGTTCAGTTTAGACAAAAATATCCAAAACTTTTCCAATTTTGTCATTTCATAGATATTCTCTTATTTTTCTCTTAGCTTCCTCTCTTGCTGATTATTTAATTAAATTAGCTCATAAGCTGTGGCAGTTTGATTCCTATTAGAGGCTATAGTGAATTTGTTCAGACACTGACAGCAACACCAAGGATCCCTGTGCTTGCTGAATTCATACAAACACATCTGCATTTGTGCCTTTTCCGCAGAGATGTCACATACCAAGTACAAATTTTGGGATAGTTTACACCAAAATGGTTCATCCAGCAGCCAGGCCTTCTCACCCTGGAGTTCTCAATTCTCACTCTAAAGGAATTTTTAAAAATAGCCTCACATTTACCTCTTTCTGCCCTCTGATAGGCCATGTTGGATGAGGCTTGGAGCAACCTGGGACAGTGAAAGGTGTCCCTGCCCATGGTAGAGGGGTGGAATTGGATGGGCTTTAAGGTTCCTTCCATCCCAAACCATTCCATGATTCTATGATAGGAACTAACTCAAGATGGACAACTTACAGTAATCATTCTGCAAGTTCACATTAAATCATTAAAATTCACTAAATAAATACAACTTGGCCCTGAAAATCTATTAAGAGTTAACATTTAGGATTGATTATTTCCTGCTCAGAAAGAGCAGAAAGTATTTTTATTTCAATCAGTATTTTTACCATATATTAACAGAGAATGACCAGACATCTGAGAATTCCCTTGTTTATATTTTGCTTTTGGATAGGGAAATGATGATTGTCTAGTCTTAGCATATCAACAAGACACCACGGGATGCCAAGCTAGGAAGAACAGTTGCTTGATAGGAGTTGTTCCTGGATGTTTAACAGAAAGTTCCATGTTGCAAGACATTTGGAACAGACTGACACTTTGCAAACAAAAATATCTTTTATCTCTCAAATTACCTCACATTTACAGCAAAGTCATGCCCAAATCATCAGGACAGGGAACTGTTAGCCTGTCGGAACTTGGCTGCGCATTAAACCCAATGTTTGCCTTGTTCGGTCTTTCTAGAAACTGCGACTCCGAGAACCAAAGCTGCCTAAAACTGCATCCCATAGAAAGAGGAGTCAAAAAATCAAAAGGCCCTGTCGTGGCGTTTGCTGTGCCACTGCCCTGCAGTGCATAAGGCAGAGCAGGCTGCACTGAAGAAGTCTCTAATGACTCATCTTCATCTTAACAATGTTAATATCAAATCTTAACTTAAATTCTTCCTAACTTGGTGTTGAGGTGACTTTTTTGCTTTCTCAAATGCTTAGTTCTATTTTCCTGGTATTACAGATGAAGTCCCACGTATACCACTGAAAACACCTCAGGAATCAGATGGCAATTCCTGCTCTTAAACAGTAACCAAAAATAAGGATTGGAATACTCTGACCTGTCCTAAAGGTGGATGGTGCTGCAGGAAGCAGGGCGAGGGTGTCAGAGCAGCACACGGACCTGTATGGTACGGACAGACTGACCTGGGAACCTGCACATCCACATCTTCCTGGAGAAGAGCCCCTTCCCTACCCGGGTGACCCGAGCAGCCGCCTCGGGGGGCTGGTCCTCCCTGTCCTTCCGCTCCCTCAGCCCTCTCAGCCCTCACAGCCCTCAGCCCTCACAGCCCTCAAAGCCCTCACAGCCCTCACAGCCCTCTCAGCCCTCAGCCCTCTCAGCCCTCACAGCCCTCTCAGCCCTCACACCCCTCTCAGCCCTCAGCCCTCTCAGCCCTCACAGCCCTCTCAGCCCTCACCCCCCTCTCAGCCCTCAGCCCTCTCAGCCCTCACAGCCCTC
>VZRH01001299.1:10945-70888 GCA_013397555.1 Urocynchramus pylzowi | reverse complement strand
CAGCCCTCTCAGCCCCGCCGTCCCCTCACGCCACGTCGCCCCCACGCGCTGGGTCCGGCCGAGGCGCGGGGTGCTCAGCGCCCTGCGGGAGGGGCTGTAGCAAGATGGCGGGAGATGGGAACTGCCATGAGGAGCGGCTGAGGGAGCTGGAAAGGGGCTGAGCCTGGAGAAAAGGAGGCTCAGGGGGGAGCTTGTGGCTCTGCACAACTCCTGACAGGAGGGGACAGCCGGGGGGGTCGGGCTCTGCTCCCAGGGAACAGGGACAGGGACAGGAGGAAAGGGAATGGCCTCAGGCTGGGCCAGGGGAGGCTCAGGATGGATTTTGGGGAAATTCCTTCCTGGAATTTGTTGTCCAGCCTGACACAGCTGCCCAGGGCAGTGGTGGAGCCCCCACCCCTGGAGGGGTTTAATAGCCCTGTGCATGTGGCACTTGGGGACATGGGGCAGTGGTGGCCTTGGCAGTGATGGAGAACAGTTGGACTCAGTGATCTCCGAGGGTTTTTCCCTCTAATAATTTTCTTAATTATTCTGTGATTCTAAAGCTGCATGAACAGCCCAAGCTTGGTGAGACTGAAGCTGTGCACTGCTTTGGTGCACAAACTTTTTTTTTTTGTTTCAAATTGTAATAATTTTAAACATACTGGAGGGCACTTGCAGCATCTTTCATCTACAGACAATTATTTTATCTAAGGACACACAGAGATAGATACCAGAGGTCCCATAAACAAATGGCAGCACCCCAAGTTCACTTTCACAGAAGCCCAAGATTTTGGGAGTGAAATGTGTGAACTATCACTGAAAATGGATCAGACAGACACTCACACACTTCAGAAAGCTCAGAAATCCTTCCTGCCTGTGTCCCTTACTTTGAACCATCTCTTGCGTAGCACTCGCAGGGTTCACAAGGCCACACATCACCTTCCTCTTCCTCTTCTTCCTCCACATCACCGGCTGCTCCAGTGTTATCCATTAACACACCTGAGTAACCCCAGCCCTTGCCAGCCCAACCTGGCTTCTCACTACACCGAAATGTGTGTTTATTTTGTTCAGTGGCTGCTGAGATAGCGTGGCACATCACACGCAGCCCCGGTTGTTAATTCACCAAGGATTCCTGGCAGTTGGTGCATGGATGGGGAAGGCTTTGATGTCCCTGTTTGTGCTGCGTTCAGACCCATTTCGGCAGATATTGATTACCTCAGGTTGAACGTGTTGGCAACGAGGGCTTTATGTTCCTGTAGTGATAACACTTCCCTCCATGCTTAATAACCAGGAGAGTTCAGTGCCCCTCACTGCGGTGGCCAGGCTGACGTGACATTAGCCACGAGTGTTCCAGCAGCTTGTTACTTAATACATTTTATTTATAAATAATGATTTATCTTTTAACTGTGCATGGGGAAATTCTGCTGTGGTATTTTCCCTGCTGGGGATAAGAAGCCAACAGGTCACACCCATGTCCCAGCAGTCAGCCTTCCTCTGCCTCTCCAGCTGACATTGGGACTGCTAAAGATGGAAGTTAATAATAAATGGCCTTTTCTTGCAAAAATGCTGGTCATGACGAATATTGAGCATTGTTGCTGTGGCAGAGCACCCACCACAGCTGGGACCAGCCCCTCCAGCCAGTGTCCTGCCACAGGCAGTCCCAGTGTGACCAGCCTGTCACACCTGTGGCGGCTGTGATGGGCAGCAGGTCAGATGCTGGCCAGCCACGGTTAATGTGACCGTTTGACCACAGATCAGATTGGACTGGAGCCCTGCCGAGGCTCAGTGGAGTCTCATCCTCGGGTCAGCGGTCAGGGATTCTCTCTGAGGGTCAGCAGCTGCCTGAGGGAATTCCTCAAAGCCGAGGAATTCCTCGCCTCTCTGGGGCAGTGACTGCACATTCCATAGAGAGGCTACTCCTCTAAACTCTTCATAATTCTCATGTCAGTTGGGTAGTACCAATTCCATTTCACATCGCAAATCTGTATTCAAGTGTTTGCAGGGCTATAATTTCACTGATTTATCTGGTTTCTAGAAATAATCTCATTTAAACACCTTCTTTGTCTCAGTTTTACGATCTCCAGCAGAAGCAGCCTCTTGAGCTGACCTCATGTGACTGTGAGGAACAATGGTTCACGTTTCAATGTGACAAACTGTCTTGTTCCCCACATTTCTGATACGAGGCCTTTAGGTATCACCTGTCTGACAGGAACACCTGAGCCAAACTGAGGGAGTAGTTTACCAGGGATCTGCTGATTTCCAATATCCCTGGATCTTTGAATTGAGGACAGGCTTTCCAGGAGATTCTCTCTGGCTCCATCACAAAATATAACTGACCTGCAGCACCATCCAGCTGACAAAGCACAACTCTCCCACCCACTATCCTGCACAGAGGAACCACCCACACACCCACCTGGAACGTTTGGTAGGAAAACATCAGTGAGGAGTGAGGGGATCATAGAATCAAAGAATGGTTTGGTTGGAAGGACCTTGAAGCTCATCCAGTGCCACCCCTGCCATGGCAGGGACACCTTCCACTGTCCCAGGCTGCTCCAAGTCCCAGTGTCCAGCCTGGCCTTGGGCACTGCCAGGGACCCAGGGGGAGTCACAGCTGCTCTGGGCACCCTGTGCCAGGGCCTGCCCACCCTCCCAGGGAACAATTCCCAATTCCCAATATCCCATCCATCCCTGCCCTCTGGCAGGGGGAAGCCATTCCCTGTGTTCTGTCCCTCCATGCCTTGTCCAAAGTCCCTATCTCAGAACTCCTTTAGACACTGGGAGGGGCTCTATGGTCTCCCTGGAGTCTTCTCTTCTCCAGGTGAACCATCCCAACTCTCTCAGCCTTCCCTCACAGCAGGGAATCCTGCCTAACAACGCTTCCTTAGAAAGAAAACAACTCCTTGAGTCCTTATAGGAGAGGCTGGAAGGCCCTGGTTATCCTGGGAAGGACATCCTGCAGGTTTGTTTGGAAGAGGGCAGAGGTGTTCTGTGCCCTACCTGTGATTCTGATTGTAAGGGATATTAAATCCCTAACACACTTTAATCAAGAGAAAAGGTGATGAGTAACACCTTGTAGCTTGTAACCCCCTGGGCAAGCAGCTTGTAACACCCTGGGCAAGCAGAACTCCCCACAGAGGAAAGAAGGGGCCAAACCCAGCAGCACTAATATAGAGATTTTATTTTGACTGTATCGAGTTGTACAGCACATTTTGTTTGTCACAATGCCATCAAACTGACTGGAGTTTTAGGCCAGCACATTGTGATGCTGAAACTCACAAGAGCTAAAAGCAGTTTGGACTAATGGCCTGAATGGGAGGGCCAGCAGTACCTGGTTTCTGGCTTCCTCATCACTTGCAGTCATTCCAACACGTGCAAAACAGGAGCAAATCCAAGTTTCTTCTGTCAGGCCAATAGTCACGCTTCCATGTTCGGCAATGACTGCAAGGTACAAGGCAGGGGAGAATCTGAAGCAAGGTGCCTTCTCTTCCCAGAGCCAAGTTGGTTGTTCCCAGCATGGAAAAGAAGCACAGTCTAAGTAAGTACAGGGTCTTCAGAAGATGAGCTTCACTTACACGTCAGGATTTACAAAACCAGAGGCTGACAAGTCAAAGTGCAGGAAAGGGTCCTTGTTTCATTCCTTCTGATGGAGATGACAAACCATTACCAAAAGATCTGGGAGATCACAACAGTGTCAAGTCCTTTGCCTTGTTAGCAGACCAAGGTCCTCCCTGCCAATACCGAGTCTCAGCTCCTGAAGTGCAGAATATATTGGAAAGAAAACCTACATTTCTGCAAAGAAATGCCCCACTTTCAAACTCTTCTTCCTGACTAGTATCCACAGATGCCTTACAGAGGAGGCAGGATGGATGCTCCCCAAGGGATCTAGGGATTACAAGCCCACTGAAGCCCACTATAAACTTTTCTTCCTTTCTAAACCCAGTTCTTTCTCCTTAGGATGAGTTGGGATTCCTGCTCTCTAGTTTAAAGGAAAAGCAGAGAGGCATTTACAAGTTGGCAACTCTGAACTTTGACCACTGTACAGGAGACAAAAAAAGAAGTCGAATTCAAGAGGCATTTCAGGTAGCACTGGGGCAAGTCAGAGAGATTGTTTCCACCACTGAACAAATTCCACATGTCATGGTTATCACTCCAACTGTACATCCTAAAGTGAAAAGCACAGACTGTAGTGTCTATGTCAGCCAGTGTCCTTCCCCACCCCCGTTTTGGTATCGATGCTTCATTCTCCCTTCTTCGGGTTACATTAAGTGCACAGAAATATATAGCAGCATTTGGACTGAAACCCTCACATACACCAGACAGCACATTCCAGGAGGTAAAACAACACATTATGGCCTATACCCTCAAGGTATCAAGTTTTCAGGATAAAGAGCAGTAGGAAGTGGAGAGCTGAGGGCAGAAAAGGGGAGGAGGAGCAACACAGGAACACGAGTTCTGTTTCCATGCCAGGAGAGGATCAGGGTGCCATTCCTGTGTTAGCACCAGGCTGTGACACAACCGCAGACAAAGCAGACGGGCAGAGCAGAAGTGAAAAGCCAATCTCCCATCTCCCCATGGTGCTGGGGGCAGGGACAAAGTCCAGTGCGAGACCGATCCCAGCGGAGCCTGAAAATGGGCATGATCAGCTCAGCCCTTTTCAGCTGGAATGAATTTCTCTTCAGAGCCCGAGAGAAAATCAATTAGTGATGGCTAGTGAGTCTTGTTCACCAAGCTGATCGCAAATCACACTCATGGGAAGAAAATCTACAGATCTGCTCCAGGCTGAGGCCCTTCCAACACCCACGGGACCATCGGGAGCTTGCCCTCTTCCTTCTCACACAGCAGCCTGTCTTTGGAGGGGGAGGTGGTTCTAAACATGCCTTTCTATTGCTTTGGGGGGACTGCACAGGCAAAGAGCTGTGAAAACGTTGCTTTCCGCCCACAAAAGGAAGAGGTTGTGATCTTCTCTCAGCCCTAGGCCATCAGGGCTACAACACACGGGCCCACCAGCTCTGAGGTGGGGACACAGCAAACTCTGATCTGAGCTCCTCTGCTCCAGCCTGGCAGCAAGGCTGCTGCAGACAGTGCTTTCCAGCTTGGTGTTCAAGTGTTGCACCAAAGGCCTTCACAGTTACCCTGGAGGCAGAGTCACCCTTCAAATCCACGAGAGAAAAGGCTGGGCTTAGACAGGTCCCTTGTCTGGCATTCAGCTGGAAGCTGTGGCAATGGGTTTCTTCATATGTTGGCTCATGAGCTCCCTGGCACGAGACACTTGGATATGGTCATAACAGGAGTTACAAACGAGGACAGGGTCGTATAACTGCTGATCAGGGATGGGCAGCTTCAGATGGCAGCAGGTAGCACAGAACACATTCCCACAGTTCCTGTCAAGGAGCAAGAAAACCAGTGAGAAGAGAGCTGGGACCACCACAGCAGAACTTCAGTAAGCACAAAGGGTCCAGGTCAGGGCAAAGCACCTGCCTGACTGAGGATTGTAAATGTGTTTCTTATACTGTGGTCAGCAGTGCAAGCAAACAGCTAATGCTGACAGGGACTCACTGCTGTCCCAGAAAGGGATCAAAGGCCTTGGAAAAATAGAAACAAGAACAATGTAGAACGGAACTCTGCAGGGAACTGATGAGGTCTGGCATGTAGTGGAAAGACCTAAAAGCTGCTCCTGGGAGCTGGAGGGAACAGACCTGGCAAAGGGGCATTTTGTGACACCAGGATGAGGGGAGGAAGGGCCCAGCGCGCTGACATTTTTACCTGCAGTGGTGCCTCCGTTTGGCCAGCCAGAACTCACAGTCGCAGTTGAAGCAGTGTGAAGCCATGTGGTCTGGGACCCATCGTGTAACCTAAGGCAGACACCAGTCAGCTCCTGTCTGTAACCCCCCAGTGACAGCTCTGGGCAGGCTGGGGTTGGCTTTGGGCCACACCTCACAGTGAGCCTACCCCACCTGAGCCATTAGCAGCAGAGGATGTGTCAAGGACATGCTCACTGCCTCACTTCCAGACTGCTCTCTGCTGCTGTGCCCACCCAGGTCAGCTGCAAAAAACATTCCCTCCCACTGCATCACAGCTCCATGATGGCACACACACCTCAGTCTCATTCTTATCCACAGGTTCCCAGCTTGCTTCTGACAAACAGTCCTCACTGTGGTCAGAACAGAAATCCTCCGTGTCGCTGCCATCTGATTCCTTAAGACACGTCTGCAAAACGAGACCAGGTCACCAATCCCCCCTGCTGCTGGGCACACACTCCAGGGCACGCCCTGCTCTACCACTCTGTGCTGGTGAGGGGCACCTGGGTGGCTCCCGAGCCCCCAGACATGGGGCAAAGCATCCATGAGTGTGTAGGAATTTGGTCCTCGAGCAGCAGAGATACCTCTGGGAGGAGGAGGGCATGGCCAGGACAGGGACACAACTGACAGAGCAACAATCTTTCCCACCCCCTCCCAAAGTATGGAGAGCTGTGGGTTGGAGAGGGAGGTGTTCAGGGGTACAGAGACCCGGCGTGGGGTGTGAGCGGCCTGTACTCACAAAGTCATCCTCGTAGTCCATGGGGGGCTCGGCCGGAGGGGTGCAGAAGTGGCGAATGTCCAGGCGCAGCTGCAGCTCCCGCACCTGCCGGCGCAGCTGCTCCACCTCCTGCTTGTAGCTGGCCTCAATCTGCCGCAGCCGGTGCTGGATCACATCCGTGGGGAAGGGCAGCCCATCGTCGTCCAGGTAGAGAGGAGGCACAGGAGAAGGACATTTTGGCAGCAGGTGCTTGGGACCAAAGGCTTGTTTCAGGTGACAGGGCAGCCACAAACGGCTGGGCTTCCCGAAATGCGTGTTCACATGGCCAGCGCAGGCTGAGGGCTTCCCACCTTCCCTACCAGACCATGGGCCACTGAGGCACAGGCCAGGGGCCCGTAGTGGTTTGCTGCTCAGCCTCTTGCTGCAGCAGCCATAGGAGAGGAGGTGTCTGGATGTGGGCTCCCCATTGGGGAGCGATGTCACCATGCCTTGAAAACTGTCCCAGTTGCACCCCAGGAAGGAGAACTCACTGCTTTGGCTCTGGGAAATGGGCTTGCGCCATTGCTCCAGCAGGAGCCTCCCCGGCTGGCCAGGCTCCTCGAAGGGCGTGTTCCGGCCAGCATCACCTCTCCCCTTGTCTGCATCTGGGCATGGGATACCCAGGGCAGGGCCTGGGATGTCCTGAGAAGGGGTGCCTGGTGCCAGGGACTCCTGGCTGGAAATGTCTGGGCGGGTGGTGATTCTTTTAGGACAGCCTCCTCTGTTGGACACAGTGCCAGCAGCCTTCAAAGGTACCTGGGGACAGGTTTCCAAATGCCTTCCAGAACTGGTGGAAACCTTGTCACAGTTTTCCTGTCCAGAAGGATTTGGATCTGGACCTCTGCCATCCAGTTCCTCCATGAGTGTTCCATTTCCCTCTTCCACCTCCACAGGGACACTGCTGGCTGGCACAGCAGACTGGCTGCCCAGCTGCCTGCTCGGCCCTTCATGCTCAGCACGGCTGCTGCCTTGCAGGGGAGGGTTCTCCTTCTCCGCCTCCCTGGGCTGTGCCTCTCCTGTGGCCACTGCAGCAACTTCAGCCCCCTCAGTGTTGGCATGCCAGGCTTCCAAGCCCACCCGCACCTCCTGACAGTGGTTGTTCAGGTTGGGGTCACTGGACGTGCGGGTCAGAGGGCTGCTGGAGTCACAGGCTGAGAGCAGGTCATCCATAGATCTTGTCTTTGGTAATCTAGAACCCAGAAGCAAAGCATATCTCACAATAAACCCCCCAAAACTTCCCTGGTTTCAGTCAAAACTGAGATGAGAGCAGGGAAATATTCCCCATTACAGCTCCAGGGGTCGGCGGAGAGGGGCAGTGCAGCTGCAGGAGCTGAAATGCACAACACCACAGAGTGGCCTCCTGCCTTTGGGGTGCAGCAGGGACCTCAACTCCTTCTCCGAGTGGCTGGGGCACTGCTACAGAGCTCTTGCTCCCACAAGGAAGATGAGAACAACAACAGGGAAACTACAAGAAACTACAAGAAAGGCAGGAAGATCTGTGGGTATGCAACACCCTGAGCCTGAAGCTCCAAGCTCTTACCTGTCCAAACACCTGCCACTGAAGTCCTGGCTCTGAGATCCGGGGGGCATGTAGATGTCCATGTCCTCCTGTCCCAGAGGATGTGGCGAGGAGGCTGGGAGGTACACAGCTGTCCAGAGGTGCAGGGCGCGCACGTGGCACACGGGATGCAGCACCTGCGACACCGCCCACGTCAGAGCCCAACGCCTCGGAAGCCCCTTCAGCCCCTCCCCAGCAGGGATTTTTCCCTGCCAGGGGAAAAGCCTGGAAAGCGGGGCCAGGAGCTCTACTGACCTGCTCGGATCCAGGCATATAGAGCAGGTTGTGGAAGTTCTTGTTGCCAGCGCGCAGCAGGGACCAGACGGAGCACGTGCGCTTGTAGATGTTGTGCATCTCGCGCTCGCAGGGGCTGTTCCCCAGGAAGGTCCCATAGAGGCAGGAATACGTGTGCTGCACCAGCTTCACCTGTGGCACGGAGAGGGAGCCACACTCAGAGCCACAGGGAAAAGGGGGCTCCTGCTTACAGAAGACATGTCTTCCCCTCCTCTGGGATGGCTCATGCACTGCCTACCCTGGGTGACTTTACTACTATCCTTGCTTCCACACTGGGCAGGACAGGGATCACTTCAATTGAAGGGAAAGTTACACTCAGCTGATACCAAACCCACCCCTCTAGAACCAAATGACTCTCTAGAACCCTGTCCTCCATTTTTTTGGTAAGACAGAGAACAATTTTTTTACCCTATTTTATTTTTTTAAAAATATTTCAGACCCATATAGCTCTGAGATATGCAAATCAACCAGTGCTGCTGCTGGCATCTGAATTCCCTGGGGTGGAAAGGGACTGGAGAAAGGATTCAGGAAAACCAGAGTATATAAACCCTCCACCACCCCTTCACAGGAGAACAGATTTAAACTAAAAGAAAACAAATTTAAATAAGATGTTACAGAGAAATTGTTCCCTGTGAGGGTGGTGAGGCCCTGGATGAGGCTGTCCAGAGAAGCTGTGGCTGTCCCATCCCTGAAAGTGTCCAAGACCAGGCTGGACAGAGCAATCTGGAGCAGTGGAAGGAGTCCCTGCCCACGGCAGGGGATGGATGGAACGAGATGGGCTTTAAGTTTCGTTCCAACCCAAACCATTCTGGGATTCTGTGATCACATCACAATGTCCCAGGTTCTGCAGGCCTCTTTTCTTTCTACTCCAGTACTGTAAAACATCACAACCTTCCCTCTGTCTCTGCTCACATGTATTTCTTACCAGAAAAGCTTCATTAAATTCGAAGAGGCAGGGAAATTGCTTCAGAAGCTGATGAACTGCATCCAGCCACTGGAGAAAAACTGGGCACTGCTCATTCTGATCCTCCACCTTTTCCTGGTGTCCACAGCGATCCCCAAACTTGTGACCAAAGTCCAGCCAGTCCGATTCAACGAGCACCTGGAAGCCCTGTGATTAAAAGAAAAAACAACTGCAGAGACTTTGCTGAGGACACACGGCAGGACAAAGCAAGCCCCATCCACCAGGAAAGGCGGGGAAGGAGGCTGCTGCGGTGCCTGGTTTGAGAGCAAAGCTCACCAGGGTTGGAGGTTTCCAGACACAAACTAACAATTGTTATGTCTATGCAGTAACCAGCTCAGAGAATTCAGAGTAGGGAAGCAGTTGAACTTTGAGCACAAGATGGTATTTCCCACAGCACTTTCCCAGGCTGGGCAGAGAAGTGAGGAACAGTTTACCCAAAACAGGCAGGAAGAGAACAGGGAAAACTCAACACCCACCACAGCAGCTCAGAAGCAACACTAAGCTTATTCCCAAATGCAGTGCTGTTCCTTTCCATGGGGATTCTGAGATAAAAGCTGCCTTTGAACAGACATGAACTGCACCAGAGCACAATCCTACCTCCATGGTCCTGTAGTAAGGGTCCAGGAGAATCTTTGCCAGCGCCACAATCTGTGGAGTCCTGTCCCAGCCATCGGAGCAGTGAACCAGCACCGGACGCCCTTCTCTGTCCACGGCACTGGAGACCAGCACTGCTGCCTTCAGCATGACAGACAGATGCTGCAGCCACTTGGTGTTCTCCAGGGCTGAAAGCCAGCTGCAAAGGGGAAAAAAGGCAAGAATGGTTGCTTAGCTCTCCACTGAAGAAAAAGAAATACATTTTAACTTCAGTTTTCTTGAAGTCCTCAGCGAAAATCAGTCTTTTCTAAAACATGTCCCAGAGGAGCCAGGGAGCCTGGAAAGAAGGGCAAAGAATCCAACCCCAAATTTAATTTTTCTGAAATACACCCACATTTTAGAAACCCCCAGAGAATACACAGAACCAAGTGACACTGAGACAGTGCCACAATCCCTTCTGGATTAATGGATCTAAATTAGCAGCATTCAAGCACTGTGAGCACTTTCCCATCCCTCAATTTTCTCAGTTAGAAACCAAATAAAAAAGGACAAAAAAAGGAAAACAGAGTGGAAACCCCTCCACAGGTCACTGACACATATAGCATCAAACTCAGCTAGAGAAGAGTCACTCACTTGCTGGGGTCTGGCACTTGACTGCAGACAGCACGCAGATACTGGAAGCTGTTCCGGATGGAGTGGATGTTGGCCATGCCCATGAACACGACTTCACAGTTGGGGTAATATTCTGATATGAGAAACAGGACCATTTAGAGAGAGCTACAGCAGCTACAAAACATTCTGAGCTGCAAGGGAGCCACAAGGGTCATTGAATCCAACTCTGCTGCTACTGCAGCAACTGGCTCCACACCCCAGTGCAGCCACCCCTCACACACCACCCCTGGTGTTCATGGAGTCACTAAGGTTGGGAAAAACCTCCAAGGTAATTGAGTCCAACCATTTCCCAGCACTGCCAAGGCCACCACTGACGCATGTCCCCAAGTGCCATATCCACGGAGCTGTAAAACCCTCCACAGATGGGGACTCTAACACTGCCCTGGGCAGCTGTGCCAGGGCCTGACAACCCTCTAATGAAGAAATTTTCCCCATATCCAACCTAAACCTCCCCTGGCACAGTTTGATGCCACTTCCACTCATCCTTTGCCTTTTTCCCTGGGAGCAGAGCCTGACCCTCCCCTGACTGCCCCCTCCTGTCAGGGAGTTGCGCAGAGCCACAAGGTCCCCCCTGAGCCTCCTTTTCTCCAGGCTGAGCCCCTTCCCAGCTCCCTCAGCCTCTCCTGGTGCTCCAGACCTTTCCCTAGCTCCACTCCCTCTTCATGGTCTTTCTTGTCATAATGGGCACAAAACTGACCCCAGTGGCCAGATAAGGGGGATGGTCACTGTCCTGAGACCACATTATTGCTGGTACAGCTCAGGTGTCATTGACCTGTTGCTCACCTGGGCACACCTAGGCCCATGTTCAGCTGCTGCCAACCAGCACCCCCAGGTCCTTTTCTACTGGGCAGCAGTCCAGCCACTCTGCCCCAGCCTGAAACGTTCCAGTTGGTGTGTTGTGAACCAAATGCAGGACCCAGGACTTGGCCTTATCGAACCTCATCCAATTGGCCTTGGCCTGTTAATCCAGCCCATCCAGATCCCTGTGTGGGAACATGCTCCCAGAGACCAAGCATGAAAATGCTGTCCCAATCCCCAGCTATGCCCTAAGAGCCACTGCCAGGCCCAAGAGGAAGATGCTCTGGATGTTCTTGGCCCCTGGTACCTTCGCATTCGCAGCCGCCTCCCTTGGCCCTGTTGGCCACGGCTGCCGTGTAGGACCTGGCATCGAGGATCAGCAGCTTCTGAGGGGTTCCTGCGTTCTCCACGCCCGAACACGCTGTCAAGGACGAGTCTGCAGGGACACACAGGGACTGAGCTCCTGGCACCTCCCTCCCTCCCTGCCTCCCTCCACCCCAGTGCCACCGTGAGTGAGCCCAGAGAGCCACCCACACACGGCAGTCATGGCAAGACGGGGCCCAGGTTCTCCCCCTGGACACCGGGGTAAAACCCCGTCCTGGGACAGCCCTGGCAGCCCCCCTGCGATGTCCCCATTCGGAAGGGCTGGCAGGAGCCATCTCACCAAAGTCGGCGTCGCAGGGCTCGCTGCCGTCGCTGCTCCCGGCATGCGGCGCGGCGCCCACCGCCCTTGCTCTGGGGTTCAAGGCACAGGCTTTGGCAATGGACGTCACCAGGTACTCGTCGTCGGCGTTCCGCCAGCCCCACCAGCTGATCTCGGGCTGGCTGCAGCGCGCGATCACCGCCCCGTTGCGCACGTGTCTGCGGGACACACAACACCTCGCTGAGCCCCCGGCAGCGCGGGGCCGGCCCGGGACACACGCCCTGTGCACAGCCACAACTGAGCTACTCGTGCCTGCAGCTGCTCTGTCTGCTGCAGCAACTGCTCTATCTACAGCACTGACTCTCATCGAGAAGTGAAAGAGGACAGGGAATCTCAAATAACCATTTTTCATCACTGCAGCACTGACAGAGAGGCTAAACCAGCCTCATATTTTTATTTACAATAATAGAGAATCATTTAGGTTGGAAAAGACCGTCAAGAGGTCCAAGTCCAATCTCTGACTTCTATTTATATATATTAATATATCCTGTAACCTATATAGTATATAAAATATATATTATTGTATATAGATATGACTGTATTTATAAATTAAATCAGAGAGAAGAACTCCCCATTATGGTTGTATTTTGGGAAAGTAATAGTTATTTCATAGAATCATGGAGTAGTTTGGGTTGGAAGGGAGGTTGAAGATCATCTTGTTTGACCCCCCTGCCATGGGCAGGGACACCTTCCACTTGATTTTAAGGCTGTTCTGTTCTCTCCTTCTCTTTCTTTTTTTCCTCCCTCAAATTACAGACCCGATGTTAAACCATTTCACTTATCACCTGTAAGTTGGGAAGATGAGCTCACTTGGCATCAGACCAGGGAGTTTCTGGGTGGAGGCCTGAGCTAGTGTTTATCAACAACCCCTAAATGTGAACCCTACCCCGGCTGTGCTTACTGACGAGGAGGCCTGAAGTAGGAATCAGTGCATTTCTCACATGAACACACTGGTCAAGTCATTCCCAACTGGCCTGGAAAGGGAAGGGACTGTGATGTGACAAAGCTGCTGATGATAGAGAATGACCCCAGAGAGTGTGAAATTTAGCATTAATAAGTGAAGAGCATTTACAGATGATCAAAGCATAACCCCAGCTGTGACATGGAGCAGTTTGGTGCAGATCCCAAAGGCTTTGAAGTCACTGGCAAGCTCTAAAAAGCCTCAACTCAGTGCTCAAGAAAAGCATGAAGGTTAAGGATGTGCTAACAGTTACTGGGAAAGGAGTAAGAAATAAAATATTAAGGCTTCACATCTTAACCATCCTAAAATGACACAAACTCCTCTCAAAAAGGAACATGTTGTAGTCAAGCTCCAGAGATGGGTGGCATAGACACAGGCAAGCACTGGAATGGTCATGCCATGTTTCAGGAACACAAGTATTTCTTGGACAACAAACAAAACCAAGAGTGGACTCAGCCACAGTGCAATATGGAACTACTAAGTGGTTCCAACACCTGGTGGCAGGTTCACCAAGTGACCATGAGACAGTCACCCATTCTCCCAAATGGGTGTAGGAAATCTAAGACAGCAGATGCTCCAAAGATGCACCAGGACAGAGTGCCTGCATCACTACCTTGTTTGCTACGTTTCCCTGAGGTGCTGCTCCTGCTGCCTGGTCCTTCTTGGAGATGAGAAAATGAACTCAACAGCCCTGAACCAGACCCACACACCAACCATGCTCAACCATCCTACCACCCCTGCTGCAGCATTTCTCTGGAGACCACAGAATCAAGGAATGGTTTGTGGTGGAAGGAACCTTAAAGTCCATCCCATTCCACCCCCTCCATGGGCAGGGACACCTTCCACTGTCCCAGGTTGCTCCAAACCCCGTCCAATCTGGCCTTAGACACTTCCAGGGATAGCCACAGCTGCTGTGGGCACCCTGTGCCAGGGTCTCACTGCCCTCACAGGGAACAATTTTTTCCCAATATCCCATGTGACCCTGCCCTCTGTCAGTTTACGTAGCTTCCTTAATGACATCTCACGGATAATAACAATGAAGACTTTAAACTGAAGTCTTCCAAAGAGATAATGTTCATGTTTGGCCAAGTCAAAACACCGTGGGGACCCTTTACTTTAAATGCTGGTCTGTTTTGCAAGGTGACTTGCAGAGCAGTCACTCCCAGGAGATCTATTCCTGCCTTCAGGATCACTCAAGGATGGATAACAGAGAGCAGCAAAGGCTTTGTTTATAGTAGTAAATGAAACAGAGCCAAGGCGAGGACTTAAGCACCAGCCTGTGATCATCCAAGCCTGTTTGTGAGCCACCCACAGCTCCTGGCCTGTGCCAAGCAGCACTTTCCCAGACAGCGCCTGAGCACGTTTTTGGGAAAGGCAGGTGCTGTGCCAGGGACTGCTCCCAGCAGGCAGCTTGGGAGGCAGGACAGGGTGCGGGGCACTGCAGCTGCTCCGGGCAAAGCTGCCCATGTCGCCACGGTCGCGCTGAACTCACAAAACTCTTGGTAACACAAACCTCTGAGCACTGAACGACGGCTGGGGACCTTCAAGGGACACAGTGACCTGCCAGTAAACAAGGAAATGTGGCAGCACCAATGAGTGTGAAGCCACCAGCAAGCAGAAAGTACAGCAGGTGCCAGCAGAGGAACCAAAACCACAGCTGAGCTTGCAAGGAGGCTCCCAGGGCAGGGAAGCACCAGAACCTGACTCTGCCTTCCCTGCACATCTCCCCAGCACGAGCACAGGAACCATTTAAGGCCTTTTCTTACCTGGGAGATTTGGGGAGGTTTTTCTCAAAGGAAAGTTTCTTTCTTGAAACTGGAATGTCAGAAAGTGCCAGAGTGTTTTAACTTACATGGAGCAAATGATTCTTTAGGGATCCTCAGTTTAGTTTTAATGACTCAAGACCCTTTCATGCTCCAAAGCTGCAATATGAAGTGCCTCTGTAGTTTATCAGTTGAGTTTTCCCTCACAGATTCATTCTGAGCACAAGGCTAGAGCACATCTGATACTGTCAGCACATGCCATTTAGCCTCCAAGAATCCTCCACAATGGATTAATACCTAGTTTAGTGGAAGGCAGCAGGGGGGTTGGAAGTAGACAATTCTCAAGGTCCCTTCCAACCCAAACCATTCCATGATTCTGTGATCTCCCAAGTCTCTCTGTTATTTACTGGACAAGTCAAGGATCTTGGCTTAAAGCACAAGAAAGAGCTTGGAGAGGGTTTACTGAGCCAAGTCTAAAGGTTCCCAACTGAGATGTATGTGTGTATAAGTGCTCCATTTCCCAGATCATTGGGATAAACTCCCATCTCACTGTGGCAGGATGTGAGAGCCCAAGAGTGAGGCTAAGCCGTGGGGTGGAGCAGTGCCCGCTGTCCCCTGGCACGGGATGCGAGCGTTGGGAGGAGCATTCCTGCTGCCACAGGCCCAAGGTCTCCTCAAGGTGGCTGAGCAGACAGAGCCAGAACTGCCACACCATGCCCACCTGCCTCTCTACTCAGCTAAATAATTGATTGCATCCTTTGCTTTGTTTTAGAAGTGGATTGTGCCCGGAGGCTCCTGCATCTCTCCTGCGCATCTCCACTGAGGACTGAGATGGAGACCTGAATTTCTGTTTTGCTTAATAGCTAAATTATACTTTTCTCAAAAAATTTGATAATGTAAATCCATCTTTGGTGTCATGTTTTATAGCTCTGACTGTGACCCAGTGAGATCAGCCTTATCCAAAAGCTCTGAGGTCTGTCAGAGTCCCTTGGGATGCAGGCACCCATCCATTCTCTCCTAAGCTCTGAGTGAGGAGGAGGAGCTGAGTGTCAGGCTTTTCATTTCCACACAGCACAAGGCATTGCAGAAGCAGCCATGACCCTCAAGGACCCTCCTGCTCCAAAGACTTCAATCTGGATGCCAAAGAGTAAAAAAAATGCACGAAATCAGAGACACATGGGCAAGCACTTGCCCCATCTTGTAACATCACTTGTCAGCATCTTCTAATCTGATCCCAGGCTGCAAAGGGCTGTACTCAGCTCATAAATTACTGGGTACCATTACAGAGATGTAAAGCAAGGAACAAAATAATTGCTGGAGTAGGAAAAAGACATGGCTTTGCCCTCAGGTGGGGAGGCACAGTGGGACAAGCTCCAGCACCAGGCCATTTTTAGCAAAAGGAATCACAAATACAATTAACTTCTTAGCTGAGTTGGCTACAAGGAGGGAAAGGCTCCATCTGATAAGCTATACTCATTCCCACTCTGCTGCAGAACTGAGCTCTAGAAGGAACACATAGTGTTCCTTCTAGAACTCACAGCAAGCCATGAAGTGTGAAGATGCAGAATTAAGGTACCTGTAAATTCACTGGTTTTGCTTTCTGACTTTCGTATTTTCCAATACAGCTCTGATCTTTTAAGGTTTTTTTATATTTGGATTTGGTGACTGCTAACACAGAGTCTAAGGCTACAAACCATAATGTACATTTTACAACAGCACAACTGCCTGGGTGCACCTTTCCATCAGCCTCCCATTGGTTTCAAACACATCAGTCTCCCAGGAGACACATTCAACGAGGAACCAGCCTCTATGCTGCAGAGCCCTGCTCCATTGACTGTGTGGCCTCCTGCATCCCCCTCTAGATTATTCCTGGAAGGCTGGTCAGAGAATATTTCATAGAATTACAGATTATTCTAAACTCGAAGGAACCCCCAAGGGTCATCCAAGTCCAACCCCTGGCCCTGCACAGACACCCCAACAATCCCCCCTGGGCATCCCTGGAAGCCCCTGGAGCCTCGGGGCCGTGCCCATTCCCTGGGGAGCCTGGGCAGTGCCCAGCACCCTCTGGGGGAAGAACCTTTCCCTGAAATCCAACTTAAACATCCCTGACACAGGCGTTCCCTTGGGTCCTGCCCCTAGTCATCAGGGATCAGAGCTGCCGCTCCACTGCCCCTTGTGAGAAGCTGCAGATTTGGGCATTCCCAGGTCTGTCGAGGCCTGCAAACCCTGCTGAGCACAGGGCACCCAGCAGGCTCCTTTTGGCTCAGATTTCTTTTCAAAGTAGCAGACAGACAAGGACCAACGTGTGGAAAGATTTTGAAACTCTGAGAGAACTTTAATTTGACCTCATCTTGCAACATCTCCCGTAGGAGAAAAGTCACCCACACCTTCAAATCTAACTGAGAACAGCAAAGGACAGTTCTGGAACACTGCTTCTCTCTTCTGAAAAACAACCTGCTGCAGATGGTGCTGGGAGAAGGAGCCCTGGGAGCACCTCCTTTGCAGGCAGGAGGCAAAAGGATAAACAGGTCTCCTGCCATCCCTGTCCCAAAGTCCCTGCAGGATGGCAGCTGTCATGGGTTTGGGGGAGGGAATTTTGGTTTGCATTTACCTGTACACCACCACAGGGATCCTCTTCCATGACCTGAATGAAGCCACATTCTCCAGCTCCTTGTCAGTGATCCAGACAGGGACCAGCAGCTTCTGGGGATAACTGGAACAGAGTCTGGAGAAGAGAAAGCATGAAAGGCAAGATGAGGACTGAGCAATCAAAATCTGCCCCAGAGCAGGTCACATTTCCCCAAACTCAATGTGCAGGACTTTGGCTCATCCTCCTCATATCTGTCTCAGCACAATTAAGCCAAAACGTGCTGTCAGGAATGAGCTGAGAGAAGACAACCTCCTTTCACCTCAGGCCTCACCACTGGACTCACACTAAGTATCCTAGTGCTTCTCAGGATGCCTTTGGAACAACCTCTGGATTTAAGAATTCATGAGCGTCCAGGAGAATAGTCAATAATTTACACGGAGGTTTTGTTTCTTGTAGCAGGTACACACAGAGCTTCTGGTAAAGAATGGCCTACCACTTTCTGCCCGGCAGAACATGACACATTGTTCAGTGAGGAAGACACAAATCTGCCTGGAAATTTAGCAGTGGGGACTGGGAGTATGCAAATAAAGTGACAGGAGTGAGATCTACATCGTAACTTGTTTGGCGGGGTGCCAGAAATCAAATTCTTATAGCTATCTGAACATGTACCAGCAGTGAGAGGAGAACTCTGAGAGCAGAGAGCACTACCAGAGGGCAGGGTGACATGGGATATTGGGGAAAAATTGTTCACTGGGAGGGCAGTGAGACCCTGGTCAGGGCGCCCAGAGAAGCTGTGGCTGCCCCTGGAAATGTCCAAGGCCAGGCTGGACTGGGCTTGGAGCAACCTGGGACAGTGGAAGGTGTCCCTGCCCATGGAGGGGGTGGAATGGGATGGGCTTTAAGGTTCCTTCCACCACAAACCATTTTGGGATTGTAGCACACACAAAATTCCAGGAGTACGGGGGCCCTTCTGGCTCCTGCAGCTCCTCCCCTGCCCCTGCTGCTCCCAGCACAGGCTGAGGGCAGGCTCAGACACAGCAGTGCCTGGGAGCTGGACCAGCTGAGCCCCTGCAGCCAGGCAGTCCCAGGAGGGTACATGGCAAGAACATGAAAGAGCAGCTCTGGCTCAAGGCTATCCCACATAATTTAGCAGGAATGTTTCAGGGCAGATGGGGAGCAATGTGAGGAGGGTGAAATGATCCAGCCAGTAAGCTCCAGAGGGTGGTCTGGTGTTCCTGAGCCCAGGCTATTCCAGCTGATAGAACAGGCACAATTCAGTATTAGTTTATGGTGTTAGTGAAGAACTGCCTGCCACGTTGGAAAATGGCACTGGAGTGTCTAGACAGCTCCTCTGAGAGCCCCAGGCAGAAAGCAAGGGTGGCTAAGGGATAAAAACAACTGAGTGAGGATGAGGAATTCAGGAAGCAAAATTAAAGCTGTCAGTTAAGAAGGTGAAGACCAGGTTGTTTGTGGTAGGATGTCTGGGCTTGGACATCTCTGAAATGCCTCAGATTCCATAAGTAAAGGTGGTCAGGAAATTAGAGAAGCAGTGAAGCATGACTGAAGATGCAGGAATGTGGGAGAGGGTTAGCACCTGTTCAGGTCTGGTGGAACTTCTGGAATAGCTGAGTCTATACATGAACAGGCTTCACTGAAGTGCAAACAGTTCCCTGGCACCTCAGATGAAACATGGGCAATGTCTTAAAAGTACAGACCGGGGAGAGGTAGTCTAGACTAGACTCCTCTAGAGAGGCTCAGGGGTGTATCTTCCAGGTGTTAAATCACTAAAACTCTGTAGCCTTAGGGAAACAGTAAGATAGAAATCAATACAATTCAGGTAGGGAACAGGACATCTTTAAGAAGTGAAGCCAAATTCAAGCAGGGTGCACAGGCAATAAGGTCGAGACAAAGACACATGTCTTTCTAGGCTAGAATTCCAGAGGAATACACTAGAGGAAGTGAAAACCCAGGACAAGCAACTCTGTTGGCTTAACAGTATCTTATAAACTGATACAAAGAAGGATACCTGTGGCACCCTAAATTTTAGGTACAAGCTTTATAGGAAGGCCGAAATAGGCTGAGCTTGTGAACAAAGTGTGGGCAACTTCCAGGGGAAGGTGGGGGTGATGGTGTGATGCTCAGAGTGACCAACATCCACCAGAATGGATCAAACCCCAAGCCTAAAGAGAAACAGGACAGCATTGAGGCAACAATACCAACCCCTGGAGTGACATTAATGACATCCACAGAGGCTGGAAGAGAAGCAGAAAGGCTGCGAGGGCAGAAATTCCCATGGCAGACTTGTGTTGCTTCCACACAGAACACACAAGTGTCTGAACCAAAGGTGACATTTTCAGACACACCCAGGTGTTTCTTGGTGCTATCAGCAAAATCATACAGAAGTCTCTGACTTTTCCTTTGGACCTAAGCTGCTCCAAAGTAGAATAACTGAAAATTCCCTTTGTTACAGCATTCATCACTCAGTAGATTCAAGAATGTTTTTAGAGGGAATAAGGCTCCCACAACAGCAACAACAACACGAAGGGTTAAGTTCAGGGCACTTGGGTTTTGAGTCAACACCGCTGTTAGAAGGAAGGTCACCCTCATGTGTGAGAGCTACCTGAAACATCAGTGAATGAGCAGATAGGGCAGATTTAGATTTTCAGAAGGGGTTTTTTGAAATTTTTTGTGTGCCTGTGTTTTTTAACAGGTGTGTCCTCATAGAGCTGAAGGATGCTCCTCTTAGGAAAGGATGCTCCTCTTAGCTGCTTTTGAGAAGATAAGAAATAGTTCAGAACCTCAACGATCATTTTTCACCACAATGGGAGTCCTAGAGGAACTAACTACCTGCAGTGGGGTGGCCTGGAAAGCCCCAGGACCAGCCTGAGCCAGACAACAAAGGGAAACAGCCTTGAACTGTGAGGTTTGATGGCAGGAGAGGGCGGCTGGAGCAATACAGACACAGGAATCAGCACCTGTGAATGAGGATCGATGCAGAACCTTTTTACCACAGAGAGAACAATGAGGGAGAGGAATCAGTGAATACCCTGGTTTGGAAGGGATCCACAAGGATCGAGTCCCGCCCCTGGCCCTGCACAGGACACCCCAACAATCCCATCCCGTCCCTGAGAGCCTTGTCCAAACTCTTGTTTCACAGAAGGCAAACACGTGTACCACTACAGTCCTCACAGACTTACTGTCCACATGTTCCTGTGGCAAATCCAAGCAGGGACAGTAATTATCCCTTTCCAATGGTATGGACAGTATTAAAATTTATAGAGAAGTGTAAAAAAGACAAAATTTGAATTAAGAGCAGTATTAGAGACCAGTATGTAACATCATCTGGCTAAAGCAGTAACAGAACTCCAGGCAACTTTCTCCTCATAAACGCAAAAGTTAAATAAAATCACAACCATAAAAAGATGAAACCTAAAAAAAACCCATCAACATTAGAGGAAAAGTGTTTTTGGTTTTTTTCCTTTTTTTTGAAGGAACTACATGTGTACCAAATGCACCAGTATGAAGGCTGATATGAAACAACTGCCTCAGAGAGGCTGTGTGGACCAGATGGGCAATGCTGGAGTGATCCCATTTCCCTGGGTATAAGATCCCTGAAGATGTGAGAGCCAGGGAGAGACCGTATAATAATTTTATTATGACTGTACACTTTTATCAAGACTGAAGGAGTGGTTATTATAAGCTTGTATTGCTCTCATTTTACAATGGCTGTCGCCAGGAAGGAGATAATAGTTCCCAGATAAGGACATCTCGGAACAGACTTGAAAGACAAGGAACAAAGCCATTACCTTGGAGTATCCTGTCTTTAACAACACTGTTTTGCCAATGCAGGGAAATAAAAGATAAAAGGACTATAAACAGTTAAAAAGTAACCTGATCCCTGTGAATAGAGGCAGGTGGTTATGATCAAAAGCCAGGGCAGGATTTAAAGCCACACTCCCCCAGCAGCAAGAGAGAACTGGTTTGAGTCGCACAAGGCAATTACACCACCCCTGAGATCCCAGGATGTCTGCAGGAAGCTGGGACCTGCGAGGATCCCCAGGGAGGAACTTGGCAGGTGGAAGGAAGCAAAGCCAAGCCCACACCCAGCTTGCTGAGGTTTGTTTTAAGTCCTTTCTTCCCTGATTTGGTTGGAAATCAAACACCTGTCTTCAGAGAAGGTGGCTAATGGCTGTGGATTATTGGCCACGAAGCAAAGCACAGATGGTCAATGGAAGCTGAACTTCCTGAAATACTCAGAGGGAACCACACCTCAAGACCCAGCAGGGAAGAAAGCCCAGCATACAGAGACTCTGTCTAGGGCAGGGACCCACAGGCTGTGCACTCCAAAACAGAGCAGTTCAGGACAACAACTTTTATTTGGCAACCTTGGAGAAACTGCCAGCAAAGTCATGTGAACAGTCCAAAAGCAACGACGTGGTCAGTAGGGCAGAGGTAAAATGGAAATCACCCCCCAAATTTAATGCTTGTGGCCTGGATTCTTCAGGAAAAGAGAACAGGCAGCAAGCTCCAAAACTGGGATTTCCCCACTCCAGTGTGTCTGAGATATCTCATGGTTTCCACAGGAAACCAGTGACCTAGAACTGTCCAGTCCATAGGTGATGGGGATGCCTGGAAGGGCTGGGACAGAGAGGAAAGGCTGAGGGATACCAGTGGTTTCAAGAACAGGATTATAGGAAATGCACAAATGAGTATGTCCATCAAAGTTTGAAATCCCATTGGCTTAATGCCACCTGCTGCAAGCAGTGCAGCTGCCCTTCTCCAAGAGTCCTGTGCTCCTGCAGGAATAGAAGGCAGGCTGGAAACACTGCTTGGTGGCAAAAGGTCTCTTCCACTGTGAGAGTGGGAAAACCTCGTAGAGATCTCCACCTCAATGCCCACAGGGAACACTTTCAACACTGGCTCAACCGAAACATGACACCACAGAGATGGAGAACCCCCCTGTTGGGTTGTGCCCAGCACACCACCGTGTTCCCAGGGAATGCTCTTTTCCCTTCCACATTGTGAAGCTCCCAGACTTTGGGGCCGCCGTCTCTTGTTCTGCCATGTGCCACTGCCAGACATTTTACTCCATGCCCTTTGTGAATGCCTTGCCAGCAGCTGGAGGCAAGATTACCCTTCAGCTTCTCCTGCTCTGACTGAATGAGCCTCGCTCATTCCCAGACTCCTGAGCCTGCCAACAGCTCTCCACTGGCTAACCCCAGCTCCTCACAGAGCTGAACAGCTGCCTGAGTGTATGAAAACTGTGGTTGTTATGTCAAACTGAGCATTTTAGAGACAAGGACTGACCAGAAAGACACAATGGGTGGACCTCCAGACTCCCAAATGTTTTCCATGAGGAATAAGAGCTACCACATGATAAACTACCTGAGTCAGCATTTACAGTTCCTGCTAGCTCTGATGTTTGGGCTGTATTCCCTCTCTAATTCCACAATGTGAAAGGCAGAAAGAAAAGGGATCTGGCTCATACTCTGATCAGGCTGGGGGCTGTCAAGGCCAGGAAGGAGGATTAGCTGGAGTCTGACTCACCCACTGCTCCGCACGGGGATTACCAAGGGAAAAGCAAGGCAAGAGGAGACTGGGTAGGCCTGGTGATGAAACACTCACTTGTAGTTGTTGTTGATGTCAGAGACGCGCCAGGCGTTCTGCAGGTCGAAGCCCATCCTCACCAGCTCCATCTCGAACCGGAACCTCACGTGGTCCCCTGAGGAACAGAGCACAGAAGTTACTGACAGCACAGAGGGATCTGAACCTGTTTTTGGAACTCCACAGCAACTGTCACAGGCTGGAGAGAGTCACAAAACCACAGAAAGGTTTGGGTCAGCAGGGACCTGAAGCTCATCCCCTTCCACCCGCTGCCATGGGCAGAGACACCTTCCACTGTCCCAGGCTGCTCCAAGCCCGTCCAGCCTGGCCTTGGGCACTGCCAGGGATCCAGGGGCAGCCCTGGACACTTTTTTGCCAGGGCCTCTCCATTCCCTGATTAAAGAATTCCTTTTAACATCCCATCTAACCCTGCCCTTTGTCACTTTAACACTGTTCCCCCATGTCCTATCACTACCCACCCTGACAGAAAATCTCTCCCTCTTTTTTATAATCCCCTTTAGGCCCTGGAAGGGGCCCTGAGCTCTCCCTGGAGCCTTCTCTTCTCCAGGTGAACACCCCCAGCTCTCTCAGCCTGGGTCTAGAGCAGAGGGGCTCCAGCCCTGGGAGCACCTTTTTGGCAAGGAGAAACTCCAGGGCAACTGGATGGCAGAAGGGATTGTGCTTCAGAAGCCAGGAAGACTTTTCCCTCACAGGGGTACCCCTTCTTGTTTTGTCAAGTCAGACCTCATCTCAGGGCACAGAAACAGCCTCTCCATGTCAAGAGGGTGTATAGGGGTGAATTTAACCCACTTCTGCCCATCTGGCAGAGACAGCTTCCAAAGTGGATGTCAGGAACCCTATGGCAAGGGGCACAGAGCACCCACTCGAGGCAGTTCCTTCCTCCAGACTGCTCTCAGACGCTGACTCAAGGTTTCCTTTCTCATGTTTTAGCCTTGCCTCACTAATTCTGGATGCCTTTGTTGCTTCAGTGTCAAATCATGTTAATAAATAAATACTGCAAAGCTCTTTACCTCAGCCATATCCTGCAGCAACAACTTGAACTGGTGAGTTTATTTACCCTAAACACTTTCCCTAAAGGAAGCAAAGCAAATATCTCTGATTACTGGGGTTTGGGGCATGGTAAGGACACAGAGCTTACCTTTCCTCTATCAGCTTCTCTTGGAATAGCTGTGCTACTGAACCCCACCTCTCCATCTCGCCTGTCTTTGAAGTAGGCTACATTTGACATTTGACATTTGATTCAGGCTACTGCTGCTCTCCTCTAGGATCAGCTCATTTTTCAGTCTAAAGCCAGGTTTCTCACTCATTTTAATTCCATTTTTAAACAGCTTCATCATTGGTAAGACAAAACAACTGCAAGGAAACTTTGTGTTCCCAGGGAAGGGAAATTCCCAGTCCACACGAGGGCACCAGCACAGCTCTGGTTTTCTCTTCATGAACTCAAAGCTTTGATTTGCTTTGATTTTCTCCTCATGGACTCATCCTGTACGAGGATGAGCCAGAGCTCTCCACAGCCCTCATCCTGGGAATGTCACAGCATTTTTGGGTGTTGGTGAAGAGATGCAGATGGGCACATATTAACTAGGCTGCCTCAAAACTGATGCTGTTTGCCACTCCAGGACAGCACTGCCTGGGGTCTCTCTCACTGTGATGAGAGAACTTAAGTATGGGATGTTTTCTCTCAAGGAGAAAAGGAAAAGCTGCTTCTGTGCTGCTGGTTCAGAAAGTTTTTTGTTGTGTTTGTAACTAATTCCTTTCACTGTGCCACTTATCCAGCAGCATATGGATATCCATCAGCTGGATCTCTAGGCCAGGTACAGGATGACCCAGGGAGGCAAATTTGAAACCGGACAGGGTTTATTAACAAGAGCTCAATTGCAGGGCAGTGCTGCTTGCCAGAGCAGCAGGAAAGGCCAGGCCAGGAGCTCACCAGGACGGCAGAGATGTGCATGTTGATCCTCCTCATCCACACACACCCCCAAGCACCAGGCATGGTAGGCGAACGCAAAGAGGTCCTCAGGCTTGGCAGGGCGGGCAATGGCTCGAGTCAGCCTCTTCAGCCACTCCTGGCACTGCTTGAAGGTGGAGAAATGGCACCTGCAAACCCAAAGGCAAATCACCCTTAGTGGGGACATTCACTCAGCCAGGACTGAGACAGGAAAAGGAACACAGCCCCAAGCCTCAGGACCCTGACCATGGGCAGCTGAATTCCAAAGGCGTCACAGGGGGAGCCATCAGAGCTGGTCCCAGCCTGCAGCACCAGCAGCTGCACCACAGCAATAAACCAGATACCTGATCACTTTGGAGTCTTTGCAGACGATGTGAAGCTGGAACATATCCCGACACTCCACACTTTCCATCATCCTCAAAGGCACCTGCGCGGGAGGGACAGATGTAGGGCATGACACCACAGGCCAGAGCAGCCCAGCAGCCATGCCTGCAGGCTCCTCACGCTGCAGCACAGCTCCACCAGTCACGAGCTGCTTCTGTGAACTACAATCCCACTCCCAGGGTTATGGAGCTCCATGAGTCAGCACAGAGCTCTTACATGATTATTATTCTGATTCCTGTTCTCTCCCTCGGTGATCTCCCACTTGAGGCCAGTTCCTGACTCAACCACATCCAGTCAAGCACAGGTAACTGAGCCAAATAACAGTGGCAGTAGGAGATGGCAAGTCAAGGCAATGAGAGAAAGCCTCAAGCTCCCACTGCCTGACTCTGCGTTGGTGAGAAGTCTCATTAAAATTGGCCTGCAAGAGACCTCAACGGCCTTAAAACTACCAAAGTTATTGCTTGAATTTAAAGAAAACAGCAAAGGAAAGACCTAACTACTATCCAAAGGCAAACCCCATCCTCACACTGAAATACAGTAACAAAACAGCAAGTGCATACCCAGGCCTGGCATCCTCCAAGAGGCACCTCCATGTGCCACAGCCCCAGGAATGGGGTATTCCCATCCCTCCCTGCTCTGAAACCCTGGGAGAGGTGATGGTGCAGGCAGAGCCAGACTCACATTGATCACAGAGTCCTTGAATTTGATGTGCAGGCGGTAGTTGGAGATGGCAATCACAGCATCGTTGGCATGGCCCAGGTACTCCACCCCCTCACCCTGCAACACAGTGAATGGCACCTGGAAGGGAGACAGCACCAGGTCAGGTCACACAGGTACCTACTGCTCTTCCCATTGCCTCTGCAGTGCATCTCCCAAGGAACCATTCCTACCAAGGTGCTCCCCGTGCCCTGCGAGCAGGACGGACAGCGCCAGCACCACTGCCCAGCCCCACACACGGAGCTCTCCCCAAGGACGCCTCCAGAGCCAGCAAGCACCTCCTGAAGGATCACCTGTGTGCCATGCACACCTGGCAGCGAGGGGTGGCCTGCGGACAGAGGGACTGATGGTCCCTGCTCTTCAGAGAGAGGAAACCAGCCCTGGCACAAGAGGCATGGAGAGGGACAGGACTGCAGGACAGCTCAGAGAGAAGAGGGGGGTGCTCTGCACAGCTCCTGAAAGAGCCCGGCACCATGGGGAAGCACTGGAAGGGGCTGCCCAGGGAGGTGGTGGTGTCACCATCCCTGGAGGTGTCCAAGAAACAACTGGATTTGGCACTCGGTGCTCTGGGCTGGGTGACAATGTGGGGACCGGCCACAGGTTGGACTTGATGGTCTTGGGGGTCTTTTCCAGCCTCAGTGATTCTGGGATTCTGTGGTTGATGAGAAGCCTCTATCCCAGGGCAGTGTCACTTATGTGATCCTGCTGTGCCGTTTAAATATGGGGTGCCCTCAGAAGCCCTGTGATACTCAGTAGTACCATCCAGGTAAGCAAATGAACCAAAGTTGTACCCAGTTTCTGCTAACAAGGCTCTCAGGGATTTTCTGTGTATAGTTATTTATATGACTGAGGAAGCTTATCCTGATTAAACTGCAAGAAATCCTCATTAAAGTTACCTGTATTCCATTTTTTAAAATATCTCCGTAATCAAGTGTCTGTTTTTCCCCATCAGTCTGGACATGCCATAGTTGTTTTTAAAACACAGGATCCTGGCAGACAGTCAAGTTTGACTTTTCTCATATTAAAAAAAAGAAGGCAGAACAGCCTAAAATTCACCAGGCCTCTTTGTCCTTAGCTAATCAGGCTCCTCCTGTTCCCTGAATGCCACCTACACCAGGTGATGTTGGTAACCAATTATGCAAAAAATGTCACGACAATTTATCATTTCAGCCAGAGCTGAAACCTGCCAGACAGGGCAGCTGATGACACAATTCATTACACTGTAATTAGTACAAGTCAGACCACCTTCTCTTTATTTTGAAGTTGTTTCTATGGCTTGGGTATAAAAACCTGAATTTCAGACTCCAAGTGACAAGTGTACTAACAACTTCTCCTTTCTTTGTACAAAAAAAACCACCTTAGCCTGGCATCTGTCCGAAAACTTGAAAAATAATAATTATTTGCCTAAGAGAATATCCTCTCTTTATTTCTGCAGTTGATTTCTGCATGCTTGCCAGAGCTGTTTTTATCTGGCATGTGTCTCTCCTGCTTACGTGGCTCTTTCACACACCAACAGAAGGGAGACAGAACAGGAAGGGGCTGGTAAGGCTGCAAGAAGTGACGGAGGGAAATCCTGGAATAAACCAGCAGGTGCCCCAGTACAGCTTGTTATCAACTGAGGGCATCCTTCTAGAGTCACAGGATCCTGGAATGGTTTGGGCTGGGAGTGACATCCCAACCCAAGCTCATCCAGTTCCACGCCCTGCCATGGGCAGAGACACCTTCCACTGGGCCATGTTCCAAGTCCCATCCAAGCTGGTTTTGAACACTCTGCTTTACAATAAATTAACAATTTACTGAAGGCAAATTACCCTTGGGAGGGTTGAACTTTACTTCTCCACACAGCAAACTAAGGCAGAGTGTGCTCTTCAGCTCAGAGTCGCCTCAGCAGCTTCACCCCCCAAAGCCACAGCCCTACAGGCCTGACCCTGCACAACTCCCCATCCTGTGGCTGTTCCTTCAAGCCAATAGCTCCCAGTCTTTCTTTTCCCCAGCACTGTTTGCCAAGGCAGTGACAGTCTTCAGAACAAACTCAAAACACTGCAGCAGCAAGAACAAGGTGAGCCTGGCTCCAGCCCCAGGAAGAAGATGGTGAGCACCGGAGAACGTTAAAGGAAGCACCAGCTCCCAGGAGGGAACGCTGCCCTTGCTGCACAGCCACAACAGCACCCGGGGCTCTTCCCAAGGCTTTCTGCAGCAGGAGGCTGGCACCACATGGAGGCTCCTTCTTCCAGCTGCCGTGCAGCAGGAAAACACCAGGAGCAAGGTGCTCGAGGGGAGAGCAGGCAGTGCAGCTGCACAGAGCACGGCCCCTGTGCTCCCCCTGTCCTGGGAACCTCCCTGAATGCAGGCTGCAGGGCAGGGCAGGCAGCAGCACTTCCCACAGGGAATGCCGGGGCCGGCTGTGCACTGCAGCAACTCTGGCCGCGCTCCCGGAGGCTGGCGATGCCGGCCACATCCTGCCAGGGCTGGGCAGACAGGGACAGGGCCTTGGGAACAGCCAGCCTGGCCCTCACAAGGGACAGCGCCTTGGGAACAGCCAGCCTGGCCCTCACAAGGGACAGCGCCTTGGGAACAGCCGGTCCGGCCCTCACGAGGGACAGCGTCTTGGGAACAGCCGGCCCGGCCCTCACGAGGGACAGCGCCTTTGGGAACAGCCGGCCCAGCCCTCACGAGGGACAGCGTCTTGGGAACAGCCGGCCTGGCCCTCATGAGGGACAGCGTCTTGGGAACAGCCGGCCTGGCCCTCACGAGGGACAGTGCCTTTGGGAACAGCCGGCCCAGCCCTCACTAGGGACAGCGCCTTTGGGAACAGCCGGCCCAGCCCTCACGAGGGACAGCATCTTGGGAACAGCCGGCCTGGCCCTCACGAGGGACAGCGTCTTGGGAACAGCCGGCCCAGCCCTCACGAGGGACAGCGTCTTGGGAACAGCCGGCCTGGCCCTCACGCACAGGGACCTGCTGTCCCCAGTGTGCCCCCGGCACCGGCCCGCCCGTGGCCTCCAGGACACGCTGGGCTGAAGAGCTGCCCTGCAGAGCCCAGCCTGCACATCCCAGAGCTGTCTGGGTGTTTTTACTTCCTTACCTGCAGTGACTCCTCCTCCTTTATGAGCTCCTTCGGGGGGAACAAGTCCTTGGCCTGGATGTACTCCAAACTGGGAGGGCCTTCCTCACCCTGCATTGCAAACAGAGCACACAGTCAGACAGCCTTGGCCAGAACATGTTGTGAAAGCCAAAAATTGAAGCTGCTGGATACTCTTGGCAGCCCAAGAGCTTGGGGATACCTGTGCATGGAAATGCCTGTTCTGCCTCCAGACCCCAGCAGTTCCTCTGGCTGTTGCAGAGTGCCCACAGCACAGTGAAATGCTGAAGCCTCCAAGTCTCACCTCTTCCAGCTGAGTGGAGTTTGGAAAGCCAAGCAGACACACCTTGGCCACAGGGGACTGATGTGACAGTAACTCGTCACGTCAGCTGTTCCTGTTACCTGCTCCATGGCACCAGAGCAGACATACCATGACACAGAGGGTTTCCATCTACAGTCCAACATCAGCCTACTCTTCCTCCTCTTAAGGACTGTTTTGTTTTGGGAGTTTTCATTTTCACGCTCACACCAAAGAAGTCTGTGAAGAGTCTGAATCTTCCCAGAGATTCCAGGTGGAGAAGATACAACTGTGAACAACCTACAACCCTACAACAACTGCACCCCAGTATGCACCCCAGAGCATAATTCACAACAGGCACTACTGCCTGGTGCCAGCACCAAGCCCAGGGCAGCTGGACATGTCCAGCCTGTTCAGATGGACACCCGAGAAAACCCACAGAGGCCTCAGGATGGTCACACGGAAACTGCACATGCCATCCTTGACAAGTGGAGTGTGTGTCTCAGTTTGGAACATGAGACTCTTCATTCACTCATACAATCAAACTATCCTGAGCTGGAAGGGATAAGGATCATCAAGTCCCACTCCTGGCCCTGCACAGGACACCCCAAATCCCACCACGTGTCTCAGAGCATTGTCCCAATGCTCCTTGAGCTCTGGTGTGAACTATGGGTACCAATTTTCACCAGCCCTCCCCCAGGCCCTGTCACATCATTGAATTGCTGCCCAAAGGAGTGGCACCCAGACATTCAGCTGCAAATGCTCACTGCTGGGAGTCCAGGATAGTGCTAATTACACATGTATTTGGTGTGGGAATGTTTTCTTCAGAAGGCTGCTTGCTCTCTAACTCCAGCTCTAGGCTCTAGCATTTACCAGGAAACACTGTGTTCTGTAAGCACTGAGTAATATTTTAAAATGACTATCTTTCTGGATATGTCACCCAAGCCAGAATCCCAATTTCAACCTGAAGAAAGGAGATCCCAATCCTTCTGGCTCAGGAATATTTCTAATGATGCTGAATCCTCTTGTGTTACTGACAGGGGCTGAAGCCTCAGCACCTGCAGGAAGAGCCTGGCCTGAGGTGCTCCCTGGACCTCAGACAGTGGCAGCCAGACCCCTCCCATCCCACATCCAAGGAACCTGCACACATGTAACATCCTGTTAGAGCCTTCCTAAAACTCAGCATCAGCCCCAGCTAGAGGCAAAGGCACTGCCCCTGTCACCACACTGTGAGGGACACAGGGAACAGCACCGGCTCCAGCAGCAGCCAGTGCTCACTGGAGACCATGAAAGGCTTGGGGCCCCTCCTGCCAGTGGCTCACTCCAAGGCTGAGGCACCAGCCCAGGAGAGCACAAAGGGAAGGTGTGGGCCCTTGTGCTGGTGCGGCAGCCAGGAGGCAGAGATCCTCTCCCATCCTCACTTTGCAGTTCACAGAGAAATCCCAGGGAGCAGCAGGAACTGGAACAGAGCAGCCTGAGTTCTCCACCTGCCTGGGTGTCCTTGAGTCCCTCCTCGCCTGCAGCACAGGGCGGGCAGAGGCTGAGCATCCCCTCCTGCCACAGCCCCATCCCCGGTACCGGCAGGGCGAGGGTCAGCACCCTGCTCTCTTCACAAGCCTCCTGAAGCCCTTGGAGTCCATCTGGCCAGGACTGCCCTGGGGGCTTGAGGGTGGGTCTGCAGGAAGGGTCGGAGCAGGAAACCCCCTCTCGCTGAAGGTATAAAAGGCGCCGAGCGCGGGACCCCTCAGCACAGCACGGCACGGCACGGCACGGCACGGCACGGAACAGCACAGCACGGCACAGCCCCAGCCAGCGAGGGGGTGCGGGGCTCCCTGGGGTGGGCTGCTCTTGCACGGTAAATCCCCAGCTCCAGGCAGGGCACAGAGCCTGCGGGGCCCAGCACAGTGGCCGGGGCCTGCCGGGGCTCAGCCCGCGCCGCCGAGCACTGCTGTGCCCTTGGGCCCGGCCAGGGCAGCAGGGACGGGCCACGGTGTCCTCCGGCGGCATGTGGGAGCCAGGAGAAGGGATCCCCCCTTGTCCCAGGGCAGATCCAGAGGACGCCTCCACCGGCATGTGAGTTGGAGACCGCGGCTGGCTTACGGCCCCACTTCCATGAAGGAGAGAAGGGGAATAAAAAGCAGCACTTACAAAGCAGTTGAGCATGGAGCAGGAGACGCGGCCTGGCAGACTCATGTTCATTTCCCGAGGCGGCGGCAGGGCAGGGCAGGCACAAGCAGCATCTCCTCCCTCCGGCTGCAAGCTGCGGCTCCGGCACTGCGGCAGCGTCCCCGCTCCGCCGGGAAGGGCAGGAGCATCCCGGCCGCCGGCGGCCCGAGCAGGTGCCGGTGCCGGTGCCGCCGCCGACAATGGAGGGAGGGCGGGCGGAGGACGGGCAGACTCCACCTCCCTCCCAGGGCGGCCGAGAGCGGCTCTGCCATCTGAGCGTCTCCGTGACGGGCGAGACAGAAAATGGAGCGGGCGGCGGGATCGCGGGCAGCGCCCGCTCCTCGGCCGGGAGCGGCATTCCCGGCCCGTGGCGCGGCTCCCGCCGGCACCTGCCTCGTGCCGCACTGATGGCGGCACTGGGAGCGCCGGGAACAATAGCGGGAAGGCTGCTTCGTGCCCCGGCACCGCGCCCTCTGCCCCGAGCCCTCCACCCCGGCACGGAGCCTTCTGCCACGAGCCCATCGACGCCACACCAACGCTTCCACACTAGCACACTGCTCCAAGACCTCTGCCCCAGCTCCATGCCCTCTGCTCCGAGCCCTCCACCCTGGCATCGAGCCCTCTGCCCTGAGCCCTTCAACCCCAGCATCAAGCCCTTTGCCCCGAGGCCTCTGCACCAGCACTGACCCCTCTGCCCCCAGCCCTCCACTCCAATGCCGAGCCCTCAGCCCTGGCCCTGTTCCCAGAAGCTCAGCCAGGATGTGCCACTGCACCCCTGAGCCTGCTATCCTGCAGCAGTCCTCCGTGCCTGGACTGGGAGATGAGGATAACGGGGCTGCCCTGCTGCATCTCACCACTCAACACTCTCAAGACTGTAAGTCCTCTGTTCCAGGAGCTTCATGTGCACAGGAACTAATCAGATGTCCCTGGCTCCCACCAGCACCTGTGTGCTGGAGCCTGGGCTCTGGAGTGGACAAGGCTCCTCTCGCTGACCACTTGGGCACTTAGCTCCCATGTGAAGTTTCCCCAGCTCCCGTTGGAAATGCTCACAGACACAGGGTAAGGCCATGGGCACAGAAAATGCTGTGGTTGAGCACCCACCTCCCCACACCAGCCCCCTACGAGCTCACCTTTACTACCTGCTGTTCATCAAGCCCAGGAGCAAACAGCTCCCAAGTTACAGTCTATCTCAGGAACCACAGGAGCAACTTCCTGGGCAAACCCATCTTCATTTCTACCATCAGCTGCTGCTCTGCCCCCACCACTGAGCCAGAGGGAGAATCTCTGTTAAAATGCAAAATTAAAACCTGACCCTTCATCAGTCCTCAAAGGTCCCGCTATCTGGCTCAAATTACATCAGCTATTTGCTCCCAAAACACAAATCCAGAGCACAGCCTGTAGCCATTGAGCTCCTCTTAGACGTGTTTGCCCCAAAGACACCGCAGACAGTTCTCCCCAGCAATACCAACGGGATCTAAAAGAGCTTTTTTCGAGTCAGATAAAAGACTTCAGCATTCTCTGCAAAACTGTTCAAGGTTAGATTATTCAGAGCTGCCTGGGCTAAAGGGACAGCTTTGGGACACCCAGACATGCTGCCCACTGTCACTTGCAGGGCAAAATTCAGTTCCATGAGCTCCCTTGCTGACAAAACAATCCCACAGATTCACACAGTTACACCAGTTTCACTACTTAGGATAAAAGACTTAGAAGAAGACATAGCCACACCTGCAGATAAGCCATGAAATCCCATTTCACCCCTGCTTTGCCCCACTCCACCATTTACACAGAGCACAGTGGGTGAATGTCAGGCATTGCTCATCCTTGGGGCACCTGAACCAGTTGGCACCCACAAACCAGAACACAAAACCAGAGGGTTATGGACACAAACAGAGGGTAACACATAAGGACAGAGGGTTATGGATGAGGTTACAGATTTGCCTTGGCCAAAAGTGAGTGGCAGGAGAGGTGCCCTGCTCCCTGCAGGTGACCTTTGCCTGGGTCACTGGAGGGAATGCTGAGGAAGACAAAGCAGCTAAAGCTGAAGGAACTTTTTATACTGGAGAGAAAGTACGGCTAGAAACACTGTAAAGCCAATATTTATTGGGGTTTTGACATGTCTCAGGGGAAAACCAACACAGCACATCCGGGGAACAGCTGAAGTCCAGGAGTCTCTTGGGCAGAGTGTGAGCACACATTGCTGTTAAGTGCACGCAGCACAAGACCAGAGTCTATAACACACAAAACCACAGACAAGATAGGTAAGAGGTTTGCTCCAACCAACAGCAAGATTTTTAGGGCCAAGGCTCAGTACAGGGCCTGGCACAGAGATTGTTTGCATTGTAACCCCCCTAAGCTGCAGCTGTGCAGAGTTAAAGGGCTACTCATCAGATCAGTACTCTGAATTTCCAACCTAAGCTGACCTCTACGTCCACAAATAGAACTTCTGCTTTCACTGAATTATTTTTGCACTTTTAGTATCAGAAAAAGACTTACACATGACTTAGAAACTTCTGCCCAAGCAGTGAGCCTGGTGCAGAGCAGAAAGCTTGCTCTGAAGTTCAGTAGCTTCACAGACTTTCAAGAGGAACTTGATTCAGACTCTGCTTTCACTTCCTTCAAGAGTTCCCAAAATACCTGCCCTCCTTTCCCTCCAGTGACCCAGGCAAAGGCAGGAGTGGTGCTGGGCAGCCCAGCACAGGACTGCAGAGTGCTCCAGACTCCTTAGCTGGCTTAGCCAGAGGGAATTCCTAAATGCCACCTCGGATGCCTCCCTGGCTGGGCTCTGCTCCACTATCACAAATCACAAAGGAAGAGAAGGTTATTTCACAGAACTGGGCTCCTCTGAGTGTTCTCAGTGTGTGTGTTCATGTAGGCAGAGCAAGAAAACTCCTTCACCACCTCCCAACCACTATTACAAGTGTTTCTCAGTTCTGAGGAAGAGGAGATGAATTTAATGTGGGCAGCATGTTCTTAAGAGCAGCTGGCAGCAATTCGCCCCTTTTCCCTCCCACTAGCAATGCCCACTGTTCCTGTGCTGCTCCTCCCATCCCTCCAGACATCCCTGGATCCACACTGCAGGTAAACAGCTTGCAGCCTTCTCCTGAAGGTCCCAAAAGTGCTTGGCAAAGGTAGGACTGGCACTCAAGGGGCCATCCTGCAGCCTCCAAAGGAGATGATATTCCTAATGGAGACACGCCTACATGCAGCAGGAGCCCAGCCTGCAGCACAGGGTTCACAGGGAACATCTGGTCCCACTTGCCCAAGGAATCTGCATTGGGAGCACGGAACAGGCATCAGGATGCTGAAATCTCTCTTGTGGTCTGGAGCCAGTCAGCATCCTGAAATGAATCATTTTGCCAGTGGCTGGTCCAGCTTTCTGCAAGTTTGGGAAGACGGGGGCCAGGGAGCAGCTAATTCCCACCTGGCCAGGTCCCTTCTAACCCAAACCATTCCATGATTCTAAGAGAAAAACTGGTCCCATTCGCTACAGGGAGTTGCCAGCACACCTGACTCAGCCTTCCACAGACATGTACACCCCAACCCTGGCGTAGCTTTATCCTCTATTTCTTTTTGGCACCACAAATAAAATTGCTCTCTCCTTAGGTAGAAGGTACCACACCAATCCCTTCTATAGATTAAGGGTGGGCTTTTCCTCACCCCAGCACAAGGCATCACCCTACAGATGGAGGGGAGGGAAGGCAAGGCTGGCAGAAATCTGCATGCACAGCCCTGTCCCTGGTAGCACATCCACTGCACAGACTGCCCTGATCCGCCTCCAGCTGGAGAAAACCGACAGAAAAAGTGGCAGGAGGAGGTGACTGCCCTGGAAAGGGAATTCCAGGACATGAGAAGTAAGTCAGCAGGAGCCAGGGAAGCTCTGTCTGACAGCCAGGGGCTCCAGCAGCAGAGGGGCCATCAGGATACTCTACTTTAGATCCTTCCAGGTCTGAATATTTATTTTCAGTGAAGATCAAACTAGGAACTGGTTATCTAAACCTTTTTTTCCAGGTGAGATGGGGAAGGGAGAGACGTGCATCATTTATGTAATTCTAAAAGTTAAAATTTATTCTCTTTCTGCCTGGCAGATGCCTACATTGGGTGAGATGAGCTGCACTCAGACATGTATTTCTCTCTCTCTCCATAAGCTGATGCTGAGACTGATAAGCTGTGGCCAAAGGCACTTCTTGTTCTGCCTCCCCTACTTCTGTTGTACAAAGGGCATCTTTGTTTCAGGTCCCCCTACATAAACAGTTCATTTCCTGAAAGCCTAGGGAGGTTTGTGGGTGAACTGAAAGGCTGCTGAGCCTGAGGTGGAAACAAGCCCTTAAACCTGTGCAGAGAGAAGTTACTGTTTCATACCCCATAATTCAGGACTGGGATGGTGGGTGTCATCTTTTAATCTGGATAGGATGATAGAATAATTTATAGATCTGTAATACTGCATTTGGTTATTTGTTCAGAAAGGTGCCCAGAGGTGAGCAAGGAACTGAATATGCAGCAAGAAACCTTTGAGGAGAGGGACGAAAGGGCACAAGTCATGGGCTGCCAACTCCATGCACCAGCACGAGGGGATGAGGGTGGCTGCCAATGGCTCACCATGGGCCCCTCCACAGGGTAAGAACCAGATGCCTGCAGTGCCAGTATCCCAGCAGCCAGGAGAGGGAATGCTACTGTGGGAGCTGAGTGCCAGCATAGCACCTCCACCAACCCACCTGCCAGATTAGTTTTAAGTAATGTATTAAGGTACCAAGTGCTCATTAGGGCTCCATTAGCCAGAGTTAAGGATTAAACCAGCACTAGTGCTGTCTTCAAGGTCATTCCCATCAGCAGCTAGTTTTGGGAAAAAGTGGGAAGAGTCATGCAATCCAAGCTGTTAACACTGGACCATGAATCCAGAGCAGCAGAAAGGGAAGAGCAGGTGGTGAGGCACATCTGGAGTGCTGCTGAGAAAGGACAAAGCTCTTGGGCCTGCCCTTGCTAACCACAGGACACTGGTGCTGGGGCCTCAGCCTGCCCTGAGCACAGGGAATTAAGGAAGCACTCAGCATGCCTGCAGGGAACAGGGATCAGCCAGCCCCGAGGCACCCCTTAACCCACAGCCCACCTCCAGCCTTCCCTGTGTCTAACTCAGGAGCCACAGCCCTCTGGAGAGGTCACAGAAGGACTCCAAGGAGGCTTTCAGGAGTTTCCATCAGCTCTCTGCCTTGAGCTGCTGACAGAAGCTCAGGTAAGGGGGTGGAGGTAAGTGCTTATTTCTACAGCTTGCAATTACAAGTTGCTTTCTCTCCCTTGCCATGGGAGACAAAAAGCCCATAGTCTCTTCCCAAAACAGTGGGTGAAATGGGAGGGGTTTCTGGTGGTTGGTTTATTTTTTCCAAAATGAAAAAACAATTTTCAAAAAATCACAGGAGCATTTTAATAAAATATTTTAAAATACCCACCTTTTCAGAAGATCCTTTGAAATAGTAAAGGTATCTTAGGGTACTGATAAGGAAACCCTCTCGTGTAGAAGAAATCAAACAATGATTATACCTAAGGGTGGGCAGGGCCAGGTCAGGGTAAGGTCTGTCCAGACACAGGAAAGGAGTTCAGGGAAAAGAAAAGCTTTCATGTTTTAGTAAATCAAAAATTTCAGTCTCTGCACTCAAAAAAAAAAAAAAAAATCTAAAAAACAACCAGAAAAACAACAAAAAACCAACCGATCAACCAAACCAAACCCAACCCCTGTCCCCAAAAAAAACCCAAAAAAAAATAACAGGTCCAGGGAGGAGTGATGAGAACTAAAGATGGCTTTGCTACAGAAAATTTAAAAGACTAGAGCTCTTCAGATGTTTAAGGGGAATGTGTGGAGACCTAAAAAATCCTGAAGGGCAGGAGATACTCACAGGCAGCACCACACTTTATTGTTATTCCCAATACAAGAACCACCCCAAACAACACGGGCTGGTTCCAAAACAAAGCAAGAGGTGCTCAGCAGCACAGCCCTGACACAACTGCAAATCTTCACCTGGTTTTTAAAAGCCTGATGAATTCATGGAAGGAAAACCTACCAAGGGCTCATAAAACATCAATAAATAGTTTCTGGATTACCAAGCCCCTGAGCTGCAGGTCCTGCTGGGTGAGGGCACACACCTGACTCACACCCCCCTGCAGCATTCACTGGGCCCTGTCACTCAAGTGTCTGCCCAACCTTGCCCTCAGGGGGCCCAGTCCGGCCTTCTCCGTGTTTCCTGGGGGAATTTTTGATGCATTTTCCATGTGTGTTTATTCCCTTTTTTTCATTCATATCTGGATACATCTGCATCCCTCTCACCTCAGTCCCACCCAGAGGAGCTGTTGGGTTTTACACCTCCAATGTGACACCAGGGCAGCTCCAAGCTGAAGTGTGAGGCTCTTTCTCAGGTTTTGACAGGCGAGGACTTTCACCTCCCCACCCCAGACTAAGTTCCTCACCCTGCAGCATGGGGATCAGCTCTTCCAGCAGGAAGCACAGGAGATCTTGAGGCAGCACCAGGAAGCACGAGGACAGGGGCTACAGCAAAAATACTGAGTGTGTAACTACTCGAGCTGAGAGCTTAACTGATGCAGAGAGCACGTTTCCTTTTCTACTCCACTTGTTAACAAAATACATCAGGGACAATCCCTCAGGAGACGTCACCATTTCCTCGAGCACTCTGCCAGATTTTTATCTTTTTCTTTTTCTAACGTGTTTAACCTAAATTTTCATGTCCTCAGTCTGAATTTCCAGCCCTTTGTCTGTCTCTGCAGTTCTCCTCAGCACCTTTTCCCCCACAACAACACGAAGCTGGTGCTGATCCATGTCACTGCAGCAAGTTCAGGCTCTGCCCACCCACAGCCCACATGCAGATCACCCCTCTTCAAACTACCCCCTCAGGACACTCTCAGCATACCTTTCAACATTCCCAGTCTCCAGCTTTTTTCCTCCCAGCAGATCCCTTGTATTTTGGGTTATTTCTTGCTGGAGGTATTAGAGGCCCTTTATCCGAGTTTATCAGCAATCTGGCTGCTTTGGCTGTGATTCAGATTCTTTCCTACCACATTTTTCTGTGACTAATTCTTGTGAAATTTCTGCTTCTTTGGTGGCACCAGAGCTGTTATTAACATGGTGTGAAATTCTTCACTGAGAGGTGACAGAGGAACACAATGAGAAACCCCAGCAGTAAGTTTTAAAGAAAAAATAAATCAGTAAGCCACAAAAACTGGATGACTATGTCAGTAGTACAGGGAGACAGAAGGGGGTTTCAGTCTTGCTTACTTTTTTCCCCCAATACATTCCAATAAGAGATTTAGGAATAAATGTTTCCTTTTAACAGCATCTTGATGACAGTGATAAATCCTCTCTATTATATTATTGTATATAATACACAATACTGTTGCACTCTTCTTGCCCATTCTTGTATTTCTTCTCCTACATTTAGCAGCAGTACAAGATTTGGACACACAAAGAACAAGACCACCCACAGAGGACAGAGGCAGACCAGAATAATGGAATCAGTAGAGCTGGAAAAGCTCTCTAAGATCAATGAGCCCAACCATCCCCAAACCACTGCCAAGGCCACCACTAACCCATGTCCCCAAGTGCCACATCCACAGGGCTGTTAAACCCCTCCAGGCACAGAGACACTAACACTGCCCTGGACAGCTGTGCCAGGGCTGGACAACCCTTCCCAAAATCCACCCTGAGCCTGCCCTGGCCCAGCCTGAGGCCGTTCCCTCTCCTCCTGTCCCTGTTCCCTGGGAGCAGAGCCCGACCCCCCCGGCTGTCCCCTCCTGGCAGGAGCTGTGCAGAGCCACAAGGTCCCCCCTGAGCCTCCTGTTCTCCAGGCTCAGCCCCTTCCCAGCTCCATTCCCTTCCCTGGACACGCTCCAGCCCCTCAATGTCCATCCTGTAGAGATTAAATAGGACATGGACTCACCATCCTCAGACACCGTCCAAACCCTCCTGGTTCAATCACAGCTCAGTCTCTTCTTGTTCTTCCACAAGTCTCACCTGCAGCAAAGAGGAGACAACCCAGAGCAGAAGTTTAGTTTATATGAATTCAGTTAAGAAATTTAATTTACAGGAATGGTACGCCAGTGTGATCATAGAGGGGAAAAAAAAGTTAAGACCCCCGAGGCCAGTGCCCAGTCTCTACCTATCCCTGCCAACCTCTGCTTTGTGCCCTTTCCAGGAGCTGCTAGAAACCAGATTCAGCATCAGGGGGAGGCACCAAATCCTTTTGGTCACTCACTAACACAGCACCCAGGACTTGTCACACAAGCACACAACACCCTGTGCCCCACAAGCACAAAACCCCCACTTTGGGGGAACACAGGAGGGAGCTGAAGGAAGACAAGCTTGGTCATTGTGGTTCAAGAACCTGGGGAACTTCCTTCACAGGGAACTTGAGTGTTTGGAGAAGATCACTGTGGTCCTGAGAGGAAAACACCTCTAAATCCAATTGGGTCCTGCCTGGGAGGTGAGGCAGGATACAAGCACTCCAAGTACCAGGAAAAACCAGCAGGTCCTTTGCCAGCTTTGCCCTGCTTGAGGGAGATAACAGGGGGTGTCTGTAGGAAGGGGAAAGCCAAGCAGCAAGACTTGAACAAGGCCCTGCTCCAAGATCTTTTCCAACAGGACCAGATGCTCCCACAGGTGATCCTGGGAACTCCATGGAGGAAGAGACCCTTCCTCAAAGTTTTCAGGTGTCTACAATACAAGATCAGTTGATCACCAACATCTCCCTCATCTGCCCACATTTTACCTCTGCTTTGCTCTTCCAGCCCCCCAGAGGGGATGGAATTATCAACAATTAAATACTGGGAGCAGGGATGGGCTGAGCCCTGGGCACTCCTGTCCTGGCACCACTCATGTGCCTGAGCAGCCTCCCACTGCCCCACCCCCGGCAGTGTCCAAGGCCAGGCTGGATGGGGCTTGGAGCAGCCTGGGATAGTGGAAGGTGTCCTTGCCCATGTCAGGGGGTGGGATGGGCTTTAAGACCCCTTCCCACCCAAACCATTCTGGGATTCTGTGAAGCAGCACAGAAATCTGCATGTGTGTGTCCCAATGTTTTTAAATACAATGACATTTTAAACAGAGATCTTCAGTATTTCAGTGTAGGTTGAGTATGGCTCAGAGCTCACCAACCAAACTTGATTTCTGCCAGTTCCCCATAGCATGTCACAACTCTGGGAATGCTCAAGGTCTTCTGTAAATTTTGCCATCATTAATTTTAACCTTTCTCCTCCTCAGGTGAAATACAAATGCCAACAAATGTGCAATTGGAGATTATCTAAACATCTTACACAACACGCCCCAGCTGGGAATCCCCCTCCTTCCACCACTCAGGAATTGTGTTGGCTACAGAAGAGCTCTGAATACCTGCCCAAGGCTTTCCTGTGCTCAGGGATTTCCTTCCCAGCCCAGAATTAAGTCAGGTTTGACACCCACACATCAGAAGGCCAAGCTGAATGCCAGCACGGAGGAGTTATTGCTGAGATGTGATTCCCACAGTGAGGCAGCTGCTCCCACCCTGCTCCTGCCACGCCCAGGCTGGAATCCTTATCCTTGGCCTTTCAGGTCATCTCTCACATCCAGCCATGCACTCGACAGGAAAGGACAGGAGAAAGGAATAGGAGGTCAGAAAGGACTCCAAACTTGTGCAATATATCTCTACATTTGATTCTTATCTTTATGGGGCCATGGAGCTGCTCCGAGGGCTGGAGCCCCTCAGTGCTGCAGCCAGGCTGGGAGAGCTGGGGGTGTTCACTTGGAGAAGGGAAGGATCCAGGGAGAGCTCAGAGCCACTTCCAGGGCCTGAAGGGGCTCCAGGAGGGCTGGACAAGGCATGGAGGGACAGGACACAGGGAATGGCTTCCCACTGCCAGAGGGCAGGGATGGATGGGATATTGGGAAGGAACTGTTCCCTGTGAGAGGTGGGCAGGCCCTGGCACAGGGTGCCCAGAGCAGCTGGGGCTGCCCCTGGATCCCTGGCAGTGCCCAAGGCCAGGCTGGACACTGGGGCTGGGAGCAGCCTGGGACAGTGGAAGGTGTCCCTGCCATTACAGGAGGTAGAACGAGATGGTCTGTAAGGTCCTTTCCAGCCCAAACCATTCTGTCACATTACCTTACATTTAAAAGCAGATCACCAAGTTCCAGGAAACTATGAAAAAAACACACACTTGGAATCAAATTTCCTATGAAAACAGACAAAGCCAAATACTGCACTATCACCCTTCAAACCCAGATCAGTCTGGCTTTTTTGAACTATAAAAGCCTTTTTCCCACGACTTAGCAAATGATCTCACTTATCAGACTTCACAGAGGAAAGAGCCTCCAGCAGGAGCTACCAGGAGAGTCACTGCCAACCGGTGATTGTGAGTGACATGAGAAGTACAATTAGTTTGTAGGTAAGAAAGGGAAGAAAAACGTTAAATATGCGTCTTTCACTAAATCTGAAGACACTTGAATTATTGACAACACTGAACAACAGGAGTACTGTTCCTGCAGTGTGCTTTGTACCAATGTATGCAATCACTGCTAATGGCCAGGGCAGTTTCTCAGCTCCTTCCTTGTACAAGTCAGTAATGGCCAGAAACTGAAACTCTGTGGCTGCATCATGACTGAGAGGATTCCTCCTCACTCCCATCCCCCAGCTCTCTGGACAGCCAGTTGCCCAAGAGGAAGGCAATCCATGGCAGCAGGACTCCTGGCCCCATGAGCTCAGCCTGCTGGAATGCTGCTGCTCCTGTGTCCCCAGGGCCTTCCTCCTCCTGTGGGAGCAGGGCAAAGCTGAAGGGGTTCCTGAGGATTTATGGGGTGAGAAAAAAGCAGGAGATACCACAAAAATCCAAGTGCTGCTTGTACCTCTGGGCACCTCCAGCCTTACCTGAATGACACTCGGCCCAGGCCACCAGGCAGTCTTGCTCGAGCACTTGTGCAGCTCCTGTGCTCAAATGCATCCCCCTCTTTCAGGGCTGGCCATGGCCCTCCTCCTTTCAAAGGCTGCTGTGTCCCACTGGCTGCTGGCTCTGCCCCTGTGGCCTCTAGCCCAGGGTCTCCAGCCCTTGGGTAGCTGCCCAGTGCACCCAGCAATGCTTCTAGCACCTCCCTGGGCTGGACCCACCAACTTCTCCTGTGGAAATCAGGTTGGGCACCTGCTCAAGGAGCTGCTTCCCATGTGAGAGGCTGGGCTACCCCAAAATCCAGGACAGAAGCTCCCCTTGAAATCTTGGTCACAGGGGATGGGCTGGGGTTGGCCACCTGCGACGCCAAGGTGGAGGCTGATGCTACAGAATTAAATGAAGAAGGGACCAGGCACACAGAAAGCCAAGACAAAAATGATGGCACTGAAAAGAAGATAAAAGAGAACAACGGCCTTTCACACACAGATGGAATCAAAGAATCACAAAATGCTTTCAGTTGAAAGGGACCTTAAAGCTCATCTTGTTCCAGCCCCTGCCATGGTCAAGACCAGGTTGGTCCAAGCCCCATCCTACCTGGCCTTGGACACTTCCAGGGATCCAGGGGCAGTCACAGCCTCTCTGGGCAACCTGTGCCAGGCCTTCTCACCCTCACAGAGAAGAATTCCTTCCCAATATAGCTAATCTAAATTTCTTCTCTCAGTTTGAACCCATTCTTCCTTGTCCTGTCACTGGCACACTGATAGCTCATGTTGTGTTTTTTCACCCCCAAGTCACCCCAAAGCCTCAGACTTTTCTGCTTCTGTGCAATCACAGGCAGAGCATGGGGCAAGCAGCTGCCTGCCCTCCCCACAGCTCACTGGAGGGGGCACAGGAGGGAGGCACTGGTGCTGCTGGTGGGGCTGGTGAGGTGATGCCACCTGACACACCTGCGCTGGGGGAAGTACAGAAAATAATTCACTTCTCTTGAGCATTTTTATAGCTTGTAACCACCTCTGGAACTCTCAGTCTGCAAGACAAACCCTCAGAAAATAAAGCCGTGTTAGAGTTGAGAACACTTGTAAAACTCTTAATTTGCTCTCCTGTAGCCTCCTGCTCTCGTGACTCACACCACACTTCCTTATGCAACCACCCTACTGCCTCCAGGGATCTTTGGCCCTCCTGGTGAGAAACAGAGGGGCAGGGACTGGAGCAGTGTCTGGAAACCTCTGTCCCCATTCCCTGCAGATGGTGGAAGAGGCTGCTGGAAGAACCTGGCCAGGACCAAGCTCTGCCTGCATCCTCCAGGATGCTCAGCCTTCGGCCCTGGCCAGACTGTCACACACACACCAGGAAAGGAGTGCTCCTTTTCCAAACTGCAGCTCTGGACTGCAACACCCAGGTCCCCTCTCATCTGCAATCCAAGCCAGGATGTGACAGGAACTGGGAATCGCAGCAATCCCCACAAACAACGGGGCTGTCAAACCCCAGGAGAATCACTCCTATCCCTCTGCCTCCCCAGGTCTCAGGACGTGCCACGAAAGCACAGAGCTGTGAATTTACAGGAATCTCTGAAAAAAGCTGAAAGTCCTGCCTCTAGTACAGTGGGATTAACAATGGTGATCAGGGTGTAGGGAACACAGAATAATGAGGAACAGCACCTGCTCCCTGCAGCACAGCACAGGACAGGGGTCCTGTGGGAAGGAGGGAGAGTGCCCATACACATATACACATGCAGCTTTGGAAAGCTGGGAAAGGGAGCAAGAGCTGGCTAAGGCTTCCTGGCTGCAGGGGTGCCATGGGTGCCCCAGGCGAGGTGGGTGGCCCCTGGCAGCTCCTCAGTCCCTGCTAGGAGACTCGATTTTAATTGCTCATAAAACTCCAGCCATTGTTTGCAGTTGGAGCAGAGCTCTCTGCACTCAGCATCTGCCCCAGGCAGAGATTTTTGCTTTAATTTCATCTAAAATGGTAGAGTTGGTCCTGGTGCACTTAAAGGGGAAGAACAAGTCCAATATTAAACAGGGGACGTCAGAATGCAAAAACCAGGAAACCTATTAGACTTATTGTGATCCCAAATGAAACAGAAACAGCTATCTCAAGCCTCCCACTAATTAGAGGCTAAAAATGTAATTGTCAGACCCCACAGTTACATGCAAAGCAGATTGTATGGGCTGGTCTTTGTTATTTTAAACAAAATTACAGCTAAGAGGGTTCTTTCTAATGAAGGCCATGACCAGCTGCTCTTCAACAACAAAACTCTTTTACTGCTGAATAACTATTAAAAAGAAAAGATCGGGCTACCAGAGCCCCCGAATGTCACAGCAATACCAGATGATGGTGACAAGTTGCCAAAGTATTCAGATTGCTCTGCAGCATGAAGGGATCATAATTTATGGTCTAACCAGGGGGAAGGGCTGAATTCCAAGATGAAGAATTACCCATGAATGAAGGGCTGCTGGAAGTGCAGATCAGAGGATCTCACAGGCAACCCCACATGAGCTGCTTAACAGGGACTGGCAAAAAGTCCACTGCAAAAATATATAATAGCAGTGATGACAGAGGGGACTGATGGGTGGCACTTCTGTCCCCAGCACTGCTGGGACCATGGCTACAACTGCCAGAGCTCAGCCAGCACACTCGGAGCAGGAAGACCAATGCCATGTACTGATCCAAAGCAAAACCAGCTCACCTATGTAGCTTAAAAACCCAAAGATAATAAAATAAAAGAATTCCGCAATATAATGCAGTATTTATGCTAAGTATTGGTCCTGCTGACAAGGACAGATCTCAATTCAATTACTGGCAGATGAAGTTTCAGAATGGAATAAATTCCATCAAGCTTATGGGAAAAGTTGTCCTTTTTGTTGCTTGGAGTATTTAAAACTCCATTAAATAGTTGTTTTTAGTCCAGGTCTGAATGCATGAATCTTCACAGGCTCTGGGTAAGCAGAGCTGCCCATGGTGCCCTCGGCACACCCCAACCTCCAGGTGCTCTTCCCAGGATCAGTGACTTGGGATCACAGACTGAGTCTCATTTTCAAAGTTATCCTACCTGGGAGATGTGGGGAGGGCAAGAGGAATTACCCCAGGGGAGGGGACACCTGCCATTACACTGCATGGCCCATGAGTCCCAGGGGATGGCCTCAGGCCAACACGGAGCAAGACACGGCCACTGCCTCACTTAGCCCATGGCACAGAGCCACATCCCACCCCGGCTCACCCACAGCCACCAGGAGAAGGTCACAACTCTTCCTGGTCATCCAACCCAGGAGTCAGGTCATGTTTAAAATACCCTGAAAGCATTTTTCTTCATATTTCAAAGTAATAATGACTTCTTTGAAGGCTGCTGAGGCTTCAGTTGCATTCCAAGTGGGAACACCTAGGTTTCAAATGTGGGATTGTTCCCAAGAGCTCAGGTCAGGACACATAAATCATCTCTCTGCAGGACTGCAGGGTTCAGGGAAAGCTGTCGTAGCCAGGAATGCTCCTGACTGCACAGCACCATCCTACGGGAGAAAAGCCCTCAAAAACACACCCACACGTGGCCAGTGCTGGGCTGGTGGTGCTCATGCCCCTTCCTAGGGGAAGCATATACAGCTGTACAGGGAGGATGCTGGAGGCTAGGATCAGCCACAGAGGGACACAGGGAACACAAGGACAGATTATCCAGCCTGTAACTGACAGCCAGGCACAGGGGAGAGGGACAGAATATGCCTGTGCCAGCTGCAAAGGAGGGCAGGAGATGTGTGTGAGGATTAGGTTACAGAGCAACAGGACAGAAACCAGAGCCCTGCTGGGACAGCAAATCCCCAAGGAAGTGCAGGAGGAGCAGCAGAGAAAAGAGAAAATGGGCAGAGTGAATTCAGGATTTCAGGAGCACAACTGCCACAAAGTCAAACCTCCCAAATGGTGACACTGGGGAGAACAACATGGAGATTTAGTCAAGCTCAGGGTTTTTGCTGAGTTCCAGGCTGAGGAGATGAGGGACTTCACTTTGACTGGGCTGTGTCCAAGGGAATTATCATGGAAGTGGGGGGAAAAAAATTAGGCATAGGAGGTGAGTAGGAGCAGAGGTGAGCTTTGCTTTTAACGGGAGAAACTACACAGCATGGAGAAGGATTCAAAGGCAGCTGAGAAACTGAGCGAGGGGGGAAGAAGAATAGTGCAACAGGGAGGAACAGACAGCACAGGGGCAGAGATGAGAGGACAAACCAGAGGAGAACTTGTGCCTGATGCAGGAAAGGAGCAGAGTGCCAGGAGGAATGCAGAGAGGCAGGAGGGAATGCTGACACTGTCTTTTGTCCTTCCCCCTCTAAAGAAACATGGTCCTCTGCAGTAAAAAAAGAAGGGGAAAGAAGGTTGGAGAAATCAGAGGGGTGCCTGGAGCAGCCACTTCATTTTATTGGGCTTAATGCCCAATAAAAGCAAGGATCTGGTTTAGCAAAGCCCAGAGTAGCTCTGCCACGAGCCCTGAGCCTGCAATGGCTGTGGGCAGGCCTGGACCCCAGAGCTGCCATGGATGTACCACTGCCAAAAGGGAGAATGAACAGAAGAAATTTAGGAAAAGGAAATACATGAGGTGGCTGAAGATCACAGAGCTTGGGAAGAACAATGCAGACCCTGGGGCAGAGTTGCTAGTGGGAACAGGGGTCACTGAGCTTAGTAGGCATCACTGGAGCAGGAGCAGTACTGGGGTACAGGCAGTTTTGGGGTTCCTGCTGCTGAACAGTGTAGAACTGAGGACTCCTGAGGGTGGAAGGAACAGTGGAAGCCTTGGAAGGAAAGATGCAGGAATGTAGAAGAGGGTGTGGAAGGGGAAAGAGCTGGAAGGGGAAAGAAGCAAACAAGACTAGATGTTGGGGGAGGAAAACACCAGCAAAATTTAAAAAATGCTGAACTTGATAGGCTGGGCCAGGGATACACCTGGAGCCAAGACCTGCCAGCCACCTCTGTGTCAGGCTCAGGGGACAGCTTAGCCTAGGGACACTGTCAAGGCAGTGTAATGACAACTTGTTTTGCAGAAGAGTGAAGGAACTGGAGAGGGGGAGATCCTTATGGTGCATCCAAGCTCCAGGACCATGTCCCCAGCAGCATTTTGTCTGTCCCATCCTTTCCTCTGCCACATCTTGCTCCGTCAGGAGAGACGGATACACAGAGGAGCCAGAAAACAGTTTATATCATGTGCAAGATGGAACAAAATTATCTTTAAGGTCCTCTTCAAACCTTGCATTCTGTGAGTCTGTGAGATGGGGGTGCACAGGCAGATTCTGACAGACCCCAGCTGCAGGATCCAGCAGTGTCACCCAGATGCCATCAAGGTATATGGGATAATGAGGGAAGAGAACAGAGCCCAGCACTTTGCCAGACCCTTAACAAGCACTGCTATCCATCTCTGCAATGATTTTAAGCATAATTAATTTCAGCAGCCTGCCTGCCTGCCAGCTGACTCTGCTCTTTACATTAATGACAGTGAAATCGGAGTTTCAAGGGGAACGCAATGACGGTGAAGGAAGCAGAGCCAGGAGCAGGAGCAGGAGTTTCTCCCCTCTCCTGCCGTGGCTGTGGCTCTGTCGGCGCCGCAGCCCCGGGGCTGGGGCAGCCGGTGGCACCAGGTGGCAGCAGTACACCGGGCATGGTCCCCTGCCAGGTCAGCGTCTGCCTCCTCCTTCGTGCTCGGAAGGAGCAGGGCCTGGCGGAGGCGCTGCCATCACCGCACTCATTCATTCCCACCCCAGCCAGCCCGAGGCAGCCGCAGGCAGGGACAGACCCCTCAGTCTTTTCCATGGGGGCACGTGGAGGAACCACGGACCGAGAGAGCCCTTCTGCCCCCGCGCCATGCCCACCCTACAGGCCTTTCATCCCAAGCTGGCAGAGAAGGAATTAAAAGCCAAGGCTCCAAGCTGAACTCCATAACCAAGGGACTGACAGAGACAGGAAGCACAGCTTTGGCAAACATTTTCAAAGTTCCCCGTAACTCCAGCCTGTTGTTCTCCAGCTTTGTTTGCTTTTCTTTAAAAAAAGCAGTTGGGACATTTCAAGTCACAATCAAGCCTTTATTCAAGTGCAAACAATTGCCTGGTCCCTACCCAAAGCAGTGCAGAGGGACCCATCCCAGCTGCATCCAGGCTCCTGCCTGCTCCGAAGGGAGGCATGTGTAAGCCGGGGCTCCCTCTCATGCTGCCCTGGTCCCTCCCTCCACACCGTGCACTGACCTCACCTCAATCTCAGGAAGGAAGCAGCAATAGTTTCAAGGAAATGTTGCCTGCACTTCTGAGGTCACATCCCAAGTCTTCAGGCCAGAGAAGTAAGCGCTGTCCAAACTGGTCTCTACGCAAACACTCAGTTCTCATTATGCACAAGGAGAATTCACCTTTAACTCCCACCAGCTTGGGAAGTCTCTGACAGCCACAGTTTTTTCTGAAAGGCAATCTTTGTGACTGCAGAAAAAAACCTGAGATATGTGACACAAACACACCAGAAGGCTCTGAAATCCAAAGATAAAGTCCTGAAGTGTGTCACTTCCCCTCCCTACCCCAATACAGCTTTTCCAAGCCAAGCTCAGGGCTTTCCCAAGCACCCATGTCTAATACCTTGGCATTCAAACATGTGGGTACTTAAAAATAATTACAACCAAACAGCAGCAACACAACGTCAGCCCTGTTGTTATTACAAATGTAACTATTATTATTTTATACAAGTGCATAAACATACCCATGTGGTATTACTTCAGGAGTCCTAAGGTTTCTGTGGCATGTTCCTGCAGCCAGAGGACAGGATGGATGGGGAGAACTATAGCCCTTGGTAAAGGGCAGCCAGAACACCTTTGGCATCTAAAGTGGTGCCTGCCTGCAAGGATCTGGAATCTTCCCTGGGACAGTCAATAGAAACAGTGTCTGAAAGCAGAAAATACTGCTTTTATACCAGGTGATCACATAACACTACTGGGATTCACAGCCCTGTGACAGCCACGCTTCAGGTCCAGCTGAGGCTCCTCAGCTTTGGAAACTCATGCTGCTGGCTGAAGGCAGACCTCAGGCCAGAGCTCAAGTGCCACCATTCATTACAGGCAAAATTTCCAGGAAAGCCTGTTTTCTCCAAGGGTAGTTTTCTTCCATAGGAATAAAATGAAGCATCTTTTAGTAACCCATATAAACACATATGTGAAAAAGCTATGACTGAAACCATCAGCAGGTCTGAGAGAACAAGGAAGCATCAGGATTTATTCTCTTGACTCACCCAGACCAAGCCCAGTTTCCCCAGCAGCCTCCTCACAAGCGACGAGGAGGATCCTGTGCCAGGCCCTGCAGCACTGACCCTTGAAACGTGGCTGGGAACACACAGCTCTGCTGAATGCTCCTCCCCACTCCTGGGGGAAAGCCAGTTCCTCTCCAAAGCTTGCAATAATTGTGCCATCATCACATTAAATTCCCAGCTCCCCCTTTCACAGGAAGAACCTCAGAGCAACGAACAGAGCAACGAACATCTGCTGAGGGTTTTTACTATCAAGCTACAGAAGACCACAAGAAGAGATGAAAACCCTTGAGAGTTATTAATAAGCTAAAAGCTCACTTTCAATTGCATGTCCAACCTGAGCACAGTCAGAGCTGCTGGCTCCCATGGAAACCCTGAGTTTGCAGGCACTGTCTCCTGATGGTTTGTTATGTCGACAGCCTGGACATCCTCCTTCCCAAGGAACCCTCTCAGGGCTTTGTTGCCACAGCTGTTCTTCACAACCAGGCAACAAACTTGGAAACTTGGCCTCCATGAGGCTTTTCTGGAGGTAGTATCCCTCCCAAAACCAAGCAAAACCTCACCTGATGATTAACAATTCCCCTTTCCTACCCCAAGGCCCCAAAGTTTAAGAAGGTTAAACCAGAGCCTTTGGTCCTTAATTTCCAGATATCTGGAGCCTTTCAAAACTGGTTTGCACTTCAGCAATGGAAAATCCCATGAAGGTAGTGCCTTGCACACTGACCTGCTTTCATTAATAACCTCACCTCAAAGGATGTGGGCAGGTCAGCAAGTTCAGCTGAGCTTAAGTGCTCCCATCTCGTGCTCTCTCTAAGCACGAGCTTAACTGCTTCTAAAAACAGCGCTGGCCATGCCGGCTGCTCCAAAGGCACTCTTAGAAAGGGAAATCCCCAGCCAATTGATACAAGGGAAGAGAAGGCAATTTGATATATATAGCAAGTCCCCAGCTTATCCAGCAGCAAGAGCTGCTCAAATTCACACACACTGTCCCTTCCTGGCTGGCAGCTTCCAGCAGGACAAGAGATGAAGGTGGCCACATGCTGAGCTCGGTACCAAGAGGAGCCAGAGGATTTGTTCTCATCTGCTGCAATTCACACAGGGAACAGAGCCTGGGATTTCTTCCCCTTCATAACTGACTATAATAAAACTCATTAAGGATCAAATTCCTACCTCTACAAGGTTTAGGACAAGACTGCAATGCATCAGACTTTATCTAACACCAAGACAAATCTCAGGAAGCACTGGGATTTTTATCATCTTTGCCCAAACACAAGGCAGTTCCCTTCCTCCTGACAGTGCTTCACTGACATGCACTGATGGAACTCCACAGTCACTGACACCAGTGGCAGCTCTGTCAGCAATTCCAGCTGAATCCAGGTTTTCCCCAGCACTGTGTTTTCACTCCAGTCCATGTTGCCACATAGGCCAGCATCCTGGGCTCCAGCCCCACAGCTCTGGAGAACAGGCACAATGGAAAGCTGGAGCCGCAGCACCCAGTGAAACATCCCACTTCCCAGCTTCTATCACTCCACTATCAATCCTTTGCTGTAGGATTTTGGGGGGAGGGAGGAAGCAGGAGTGGCAGCACAAGGGCAACTGCTGGGCTGCTGCTCCCCAGGGAATTCCAATGGTGGAACTGGCTGCTCATTCCAACTTCAGTTTTGAGTACTTTGTCATTAGTAAAACATGCTGAAAATGTGACTTCCTCTGCCATGAGACCTATTGAACCTTTTCACAGAAGTCTAAGGAACTTCCTCTTGTATTTCAATAAAAGACAAGCTCACAGGAAGAACAGTTCCTCTCATATTTCTGGGAATTCCTCTAGTAAAAACACTTATTGAAGAAGGAACGATGCAGTGGAACAAAGAGAAAGGGAGGCGGGGGATTCACTTGTCCATAAGTCTGTGGTTTATTACAAAACAAAACTATGAATCCACTTCACAGCACAGAACCACTTTTACTTCCTCTTTTCCCTCATTTAGCAATGGCAACAAAAGCTCTCAGCAGTTTCCTAATGAACTAAATCTGCACAGAACCTCTGCATTCAAAAGTTTCACATTAAAAAATAATCTCAATTTGCTCTCCTTGCTGAACAAAACAGGGTCTGTCTAGGATCATCTTAGCCAGCATCCAAAGGTGCTTAACTAGTCAGTTTTGTTTGGAAATACAGACATGAGACAGGAGAGAGGGATTCATCTGCTCACTGGCATACTGGGAAGAGTGGCACTCCCCGGAGAGTCCTGATAGATTAACTTCCCAATTCCAGAAAGGGGAAAGAGCAAAGAACAGGGTAAGGAAGATAGAACCTCGTGCCAGCCCAAGGAAGTGCAAAGGACAGCAGGGAGGGATATGAGTAGCTCACTGGCACATCCCAGCCCTGGCATCCACTTCCCATGGATCTGCATCCAGCCTGTGCTGGCTGCCTGCTGGTAACGTGGCATTCCCTCTGGCAGCTGCCTGCAATATGTCTCCAGGCTGCCCTATAACAAGCACAGTACCCTGGATGCTGGGAGCTACCAGCTCCCCGAGGAACACTCAGTGGTATGAGTCAGCCAGAGGCACCAGAAACAACGTGACCAATTCTTCAGGCCAAAGCAGGCCAGTTCATTCAGTTCTTCTAATAATGTATTGTCTCAAAGTCCTGCAGAAGTTTCTCTGCAGCTCCTGCTCCTCCCTACATCCATCAAATCTCAGCCTGAGGCAGCTCTACTAATTACCCCTTCCTGCACCAAGACTCATCCCTCACCTTCAGCAAGCAGCAAAGCTCGTCTCCAACATGGTTCTTCGTGCTCCCAACCAGCTGTGGGAGACAAACAAAGGATCTGCTCTTCCAGGGCAATAATCCCCAGTATCAGCACATCACACAGAAACAGCCAGCATCCCTGTGGAATGCTTATGGCAAAGATGAACTGTGCCCAGGTCACCCCTTCGAAAGACGCTGCCTCCAAACACCCCCCGTTGTTCTCACTGGGCACGGTGAACACCCACTCCAAGGATCCCAAGTGCCAGGAAGAGCAGAAATGGAGCTGGCACAAAGCAAAGCTGCTGCAGCAACAGCTTTGCTGAAGGGACCGTTTCCCCTGCAGGCAGGATCTGGTGACACGGCCCTGAGAGATGGTGCAATCCAGCAAAGATGTAGGGAAGGTCTGGGACTCACTCTTGGGTCCCCTCGGGGATTTCTGCACCCCCGTCCAGTGCCTGGGAATCTCCCACGGCCCTTTCCCTCACCACAGCAGTTCTAAAGAAAAGATCCTCTATTCTTGCCATCATGTGCCCTTTAGGATGTACCACAGGTTCAACACCCCCTAGAAAATAGGGACTTCACAGCACAAACAAGCAGTTCTCCTTGGAAATCAAGGGACTTTCTCCTCCTGTAGGCAGCTATATCCAAACATGAACGCTCAGGGCACAGCAATAACAAACATTCAGAGGCCAATGCAATTTCACCTGAGTTTCGCCTGAGTTAAGAGGCAGCAAGGCCCTGAGCAGGGCAGCAGTGAGGCAGCTGGAGTGCAAACAAGAAGGATATGGTTATCCTGGGTATGATAAAACTCCCTCAAGGTAGTAACAAAATTACTTTATAAAGGCACCCTACCCCGTGAGCTGTAGCATCAACCAAGGCTGGCAATGTCAGAGCTGGCATCAGTACCAAAATTCCTAATCAGCTGCCAATCAGCTCAGCTAGGCTACAACTTCTTTGGGAAGAGCCACTGCTGACTCGGCTCTTGTCCCTCTCCCTGCACATGGTGTTATTCCCTCTTTCTGCAGAAGGGAAAGGGGCAACAGGCAGAGCCCCTGGCACTTAGTGGAAACCAGGTCTAGAGGAGATGTTTTCTTGCTACAAGCAAGACAAGAATTCTCATTGCCCAGACTCCCACTTCCCCTGGCTGGGTTTGCACACACATCCGTGGCCTCAAGATATCACCTGTTTGTCAGAGGACGTGTGTAGACACAAGGAACCTTCTCTTCCTAGAGAAGTTACCTCTTGTGAAGGGGTGAATATGAAAAGCACAAGCCAGGACTTCCTGACAGCAAAATATTAAGCACTGGCACTTTCCAGGAGCAGCAGATCTTCCCTCCACAGGAGGCAGGTGATTAAGAGCCCAGTGCAGGTGAGACAGATGTTTGCAGAGGACTGAGAAGAACAAGGCACATTGTTGAGGAGCACAAAGGATCCAAACACACAGAAGGAAAAGCTGATACCCCAGAAAGAGGAGCCAGAGTTAATCCCTCTGCAGGGCTCCCAGCCATCCCACGGTCCATTGGGATTGGAGGGAAATGGCTGCCCTGGAGCACACAGACAGACACTCATCACACCAGAAGTCAGCAGCAGTTCCCCAAGTCACAAGGGCCACAGCTTTTAAAAAATAAAGCAGCACTGAACTATAGCATCAAAGGAAATAAATCCCACATACAGAGGACATAAGTCTCGGGCTGTAAGAAACCCTGAAGCAGCACTGGAGAGGGAACGTACGGCTGAAAAGGGTCCAGACCGACCTGAGGGCACAGGAAAGTTGACAAGAGGACACGAACCATGAACTGTACTTTGGCACAGCCAGAGGAACGTTTAACACCCCAGGTCACTGGGAATGTACCGCAGACACAGCATCCTCAGTGGTACATAAAGCAGCTTAAAAACCATCTCTAGTGTTTCCAGAGGAGCTCACCAACTCCCACTTCGCTGTGTTTCTTCGCACCAAAGCCCCAAACACCTCACAGCTGTTCTTCCCCCATCCAAACACAGACTCTGTCCTGGCACATACAGGCTGCTCCATCCCACATCCAACTTCAGCCTCCCTGGGCCTTGTGCCTGAAGAGACTCATTTCTACTGCCCCAAGCCTGAACTCCAGGGCAGCACAGGCTTTTTGGCCTGTGTCCAGATACCATGGGCTTGCTCCAAAGTTTTCAGCAAGAACAGAACATTTTAGCCTTTGGGAAGTTCAGTCTGCCATTTGGGAAGGAAGGCAGAAGTGCCTCTGGTAGGGGGGCAGCCGCAGGCCTGACCTGGGGGAGGCAGGAAGGGGGTGCTGTCTGGCTGGAAAGCAGAAGTGAGTATAAGCCCAAACGATGCTGACTGGAGTGAGAAGCAACAACTTCAGGGCTCCTCACATCCTCCTAAAGCTCCTCCTGAGCGCCCCAGGTCACGAGGCACCTGCAGGGTGATGAAGCTGCCAGGTGGTGCTGGTAGCCAAGCTGAGCTGCAGGAAGGATGGGCATGACCCAGGCTCCAGACTGGCAGCCAGCCATGCTCTCCCAGGGTACCCTCAGTGAGACGTTCTCCAAACTGGGTGTAGCTGCCTCATAAATGAGATACTAAACAGGACAACGGCTGCTCTCGTTCCCATTAAAACAGGAAAACAGATCCCACCTGGCTCTGTCACACTGGTGGCCCTGAGTACTATGTGCCAGTCACGCTCCTGCAATAAGGAGACTTCTGCTGAGTCCTTTAAAAGATTAAAAAAAAAATTTATTGCAAATCCAGGCAGCACAGTTGAAACAACAGAGACAACTGAATATATTCATGCTGGATAGCCACAAGGCACTCATCCATTTGGGGGAAGCTGTTTAATTCAACAAGTTTCTAGAATAAAACAAACCAACAAAACCCTCTGAAGCTTCCAGAAGGAACAATGCAAACTGCAGCCCTCGCTCGCTCGGAGCGACCCTCAGCTTCAGCAGGGACCACCAGGAAAAGGCTGGCAGAGCCTAAGCAATTGAACTGACAATTCAACTACTGGTAGACTAGAAATGCTTTGAGGGTCCTTACCATAAAGCTGTCACTCACAGGCAGTGCCACGTCCAAGCACGCTCTGAGAACAATTCCACAATTTCATTTTGCAGCGAAGAACTGGTCAAGTTGGAAAAGGAACAAGGACTCCACTTCCCAGCCAGTGCTGTTCTGACAGCATGAAATGGCAGAAAGCTGAGCTCCAGAGAATACTCCGCTGCAATTCTGGGCTTAAGTTCAGCTACAAGACTTTGCCCCCAAGCAGATAAGTTGTGAGCCATGTCTACCTCTGTCCCTGCCGCAGGCACAGGCTCCTCCAAAGCGGGGAGGAGCTGACAGTGGTCAGCAGCCTCAGTAAGAGTCACCAGATTTGGCTCTTGCTCCATCTCAGACAGAAGTACCCAAAATGTCACCTGTACTTTGTTATCAGAACATTCCCACCTAGCTTATTTCTAGCAAACCCCATTCCCAAGGCTTAGGAAAACCTTAATCCTAACTGCCATCCTTCCTGTCCATGCTGTGCCCATCTCAGCGGTGGGATAAGACCCACAGCCCTGCAAGAGACAGCGCAGTGTTTCTGTCCCCCAGGAAAATAAATGTTGGCAAAAGCAGAAGTCTGTTGTGCGTGGCCGGGCCAGCCGACCATCCTGGGTGTGCAGTGCCTGTGATCAGCTGTATCACACACACTGCTGAGCAAACACTCCAGCTAGAAGTGAAGCAACAGGATCCCCGAGGGAAGGCAGATCAGGAATGCCCTCCATCAGAGACTAAAGGGAATAAAGCGCCTACAAAAGCTCACAACATAAAAGGAAACCTCTGAGGCCAGAAACTCGATACATGTTGAAACAGAATATACTGACATATAACTCTCCTCTCTTGGATAGGCCCTGGGCAGGCTTCTCCCTCTTGAAGAAGAAATTTGAGGGCATCTCTCAACTGAGAAAGAGCAACACTGACAAAGTAATAAGTAACAACAAAGGCCTTAGAGCTGTTAAGAGTGGGAACTGTCAGGTTAGTTCTGCTGATGCTCTGTCCCACTAAAGTTACCTCTGTCTGGAAAGGCCAAGGCTGCTCCCAGACCCACCACATGCAGATCACTGCATGACAACATTGCAAAACACACCCCATGAAAACTATCCCAAATCCACTGGGAAGGGGCTCCTCCAGCTCCAAGGCAAACCCAGGTATGCCAGAGTGACCAGAGGCTGCACATCAAATCTCAGGCACGTGTGTGAGAATCTCTCAGCAGCCCAGGACTGACTAATGAAGAGAAGAGAGAAAGAAAAGAAAGTTGGAAGGAAATAGGTAAGGGGGAATGTGTGCAACTCAAAGAGGACTCCAAGAGCTCAGGCTTTGATACAAGGGTGCCCCAGTACCAGCACAGGCTTCCTGGCAGGAACACAGGCTAATTTCAAACACAGTTCAGCCACCGAGCATGTCTCGGATTCATTTCAGCTCACACTCCCAGAAAAGAGCGGGTTTGCCAGCGCTGCGCCGGCACATCCAGCAGCACAGCGCGCTGCTGCTGCCGGAGCCTCCCAGTCAATCCCCCCTCTGAGGCTCTGGCTGCACAGCCAAAGCACCTTGCACCAGGGCAGTTTCCTTCCGGGCAGAAATTCACCATCTCAAGGGAAAGCATCCCCCTTTCCTTGGATTTGGTTCTGGGCCACAACATGCGGATGCAGTTGTACTCATCGCTTTGGACACGACGGGGACCAAATCACCCTGGAAAGTAGGCCTGAGCAGGCATTTGCTATTTATAAGCTAATCATCTGATCCCTCCGGGGGGAAATCCTATCCTTTGGGGCTGTTGGGACTGCGTGGAACTGCGGGAACGTCAGGGAGGAACAGGAGGGAAGCGATTACATCGGCCCGGAGCATGCTCCAAGTGACCAGACTAAATTCCTCCCTGCTCTGTCACAGCCCCAGCATCCTCCTGAAGAGCAGACCAGTGATTATGAGCAGGGATGAATCCGTTATGCTAATTTGCTAAGAGCAAAGTATTTTTTTAAAGAGCTCTCATCTCCATTCATAATTATACAAAAAGGGCTCTGATCTAGTTCTGCAAAGAGCGACGAGTCTCACAGGAAGAGACCACTAGAAATCCAAAAACACACGGGAAACTGGCTGGCTGGAGCTGCCTTGGAAGGGGAAAGGTATGAGCTTTCATAACTCTGATAATTATTAATTCCTTGGGGGAGCATGTCCTGGGAAGCTGAGTGTGATGTGAAAGTATGCAACACTGATTTCTTTCCTTCTGTTCACATTTCTCTCTTATAAAAATAACCTGGGTTAGATGACACTGCTGGATTTTCCTGTGAAACAATGCTCAGTCATTTCTAACACCACTGCACACACTCAGTGCAACCACACACACCACAAAACAATCTCAGTTCTCTCTACCCTCCTTTTTCCTCACCTACCAAAGTACTACTGAGAACAACCCTCTCCTTCCACTGACAACAGCCTCTGAAACAAACTGGAGACAGCAAAGAGGGATGGAAATAGCTCTGTCTCAAACAGCACAGACTAAAACCACATCTCTTTGAGGAGAAGGCCCAATTCCCAGAGCAATCCTCACCAACAGGGCAGACTAGAGTCATGCAGGCCTGGCACCTGCCTCCAGGTGAGCAGAGCTCAGCGAGACACAGGCACCAGGCCGAGGAAAGGCTGCACATCATCCCTGTGCTCTCCAGCACTGGCACAAGGGAGACTTTGAGAAGCCCCACGTAAACAAAAAACAAAAGCAGGCCAGTGCATATTTGGCAGATTGAGATCACAATAAAAGCCAGCACAGCAGCATTCTCCAAAGTCTCTGTGGCAAGACCTGTCCCTAAAGCTTCCCTTGATTTGAGTTTTGGTTTGTTTTTTTTTTCCTTTTAGTTACACTATTGTCAAGACAGATGGGCTGGACAGAGCCCAGCTACAAAACCCACCACAGCGACACCTCTGAGGAAATGTCCCAGTCAAGGCTGTCAAAAAAATTAAATAACTGTCACAGCCAGATAAACAGATTCCTGAGAATGCTGCAAAGGGGAATCCAGATGTTCCTAGAAATTTGTAAGTGAAACTTTTACTTTTATTTCCCAGCTTACTTAGATGTCCATCTTCCAGCAAACTGCCTTAATGACACTACAGCCACCTCACAGACCCCCAAGCAGAGCAGACCCCAAACTCCTGGGGCTGTGAGCCCAGCTGCTTTTATTAAAAAAAGAAGAAAAATATGGAGCCTCCATGTAAAAGTTGGCTGCCAATACAAAGTCATCACTGACTTAGGGAAGTTTGTTCTCATGTTTGCACCTCTGTCACCTAAAGATATACATTTTAGATTCCATCTACACATACCCTGACCATCCAGACTGAATTCTCAGTCTCCAGCCTCTGTTCTCCTCCAGCAGACACAGACTGGCCAGATCTTGTCTCAAGTTCTTGCTGGAGAAAGCAGATGGAGTTCTCTCAGCACCACATGACAGCTTTTTTCACCTTTATTCCCACCTCATACACCTCCAAACTCTGCCCAGCTTTCCACCAGTTTTGAACCACACACAAACACCAAACCTGGGCACAGAAGCTTTTGCACCAGTGTGGGAGCTGAGTTAACACTCCCTCTCCTGCTCCTCAGTAAGGTACCAAAGACCACCTCCAGCCTAACTCCCTGTGTTCAATACATTCATGAACCCAGGCAAAAATTCCTGCTTCCCAGGATAGATCCCACTTCTCCCTCCCTTGTTTCTCTGTTCCCATTTCAGACTCTCCCTGAAGTTTGCTTTCTCTGGTAAAACATATGTGGTCTCCCCAAAGTCCAGTGCCAAACTAACCAGGCCACACTGTCAGATTCTCATTTCCCATTTTTTACTCAGCACTCTGAGTTGCTCATGAAGTTCCTCAACTTTTACCTGTCAGCTTTCTTCAAGTCATTGCCAAAATCACGGTCAGTATCCTTACAAGCCAGTTAACATAACACGCCCAATAACGTTCCAGGATCCCCCAATTTACCAAGGATTATTTTGAGTTCACTCCACTTCAGTTAATTCAGCAAGAAACCCCACAGGCATCACATCAGCTGCTTTAGGGAAGCCAATGTTTACAACACAATTAGCTGAGGGGGTTCTAAATAAATGTCAAACCTGCATCACCATCTCCTCACCAAACTTCAGCCAGCCGCAGCTCCAAACCAGCCCAGAACCAGCTCCTACCCAGCACGGAGGGGAGGCACCTGCTCCAAACACAGTCGTCGTGTGTGGCCTTCAGGAGGGCACCGGGCAAACCCCACCGCACGCGAAAAAGAACCAGCTCGGTGCCGCTACTCCGGATCTCTGCGGCACAAGAATCTCCCACCCGCCAGGCACTTCAGGTGGGATCTGCAGGGCCCCAGCGCGGGTGGACAGGAGAGGCAGGCGAGCCGCGCCC